>JAXGGA010011317.1:0-42950 GCA_038373865.1 Uloborus plumipes
TTTCACAAAGCGGACCCGCCATTTTGAAGCCCATTTTAATGATCCCAGATGCTTAGGATTTGGATATTAGACCCTGAAAATTTGTATCTGTTAGTTTCAAAGATATGTTTTCGCCTCCATAAAATTTCATCCAAATCGGAGGTGGTCGGAGTCAGAGTCACCATGTTTTTCAGCGACTCCGACTCCTTTGGTCCAAAATCCGTCCGACTCCAACTCCGCAGCCCTGGTCATAGATTTCAATTTTGGTTGATGTTTTCTAAATTGTTAGTATAGTCAGACACACCCCTAGTATGTATGCTTGTGGCTGTTTTCTTGTTGTGATAGATAAAAATCTCATTTTCAAAAAGTAAAAATATTTTTGTTCATTGATGAAAGAATAGTCAAGCATTTTTCTACTTCTTCTATTTTTGAACAGTCTAAAGCAGTGGTCGGAAGTAGCGCGCTACAAGTAGCGAAACTACTGTAGTAGCTACATTTTTTAGTAGTTTGTAGTGTAGCGCACTACTTTTTTAAAAAAGTAGTGTAGTGAGTAACGCGATACAAAAAAATAGTAGTTTGTAGCGATTTCTGGAAACTACTTTTAAATTAAAAAATGAATAAATAAATGAGAAAAATTTTAAAAAAAAATTTAATTGACTCTGACTGGTGCGAACCTTGCACAAGTACAGCAGCTGACGCAATGAGAAATTAGAACCATAAATACATGAGCTGATACCCTTTTGGCATTATAATTTGTTTATTACTTGAAATAATTTTCATGTCCCTAAATATTCTATGGCAAGAAAGAGAAAAGAAATTGAATGTTGAATTCTTTCAATTTTTCAATTTTTGAATTCCTTCTTGTGGCGAATATTCGTAAAAGTTCGAATATTCGTAAAAATCTAAAACGGATAAATTTTAGCAAAAAGAAAAAATGAACAAAAAGGAAAAGTAAGAAATAAATTCAAAGATAATTCCTAGTTCTATTCCATATTCAAATGAGTAAATTTATTAATTTAAACCACTTCTCGATTTTTTCCGGTCAATTCACAAACGGTGCATGCTTTTTATTTATTTATTATTATTATTTTTAAAGTAGCGAAGTAGCGACTACTATTCAAAAGTAGTTTGTAGTCGCTACATTTAAAAAAAAGTAGTTGTAGTTGTAGTTAACTACTTTTATAACAAAGTAGTTGTAGTTGTAGTTCTCTACAAAATAAATGTAGTTTTTCCAACTGCTGGTCTAAAGGGATGTGGTATGGACTTTTCTTGTTTAATTTCTAAAAAAAAATGATGACACAGAATAGTAAAAAAATGTTTACTATTCTGTGTGTTCATGTTTCATAGTTGAAATAAAATGCCTACAATTTTGAAGTTTTGGTTGGTAATATTCTCTGTGAATAAATTTAAAATTTAAGTGTTATTTATGTTCAAAACATGACAGGTAAAGCTTTAAATAGTGATAAAATTTTTTACTTAGTATTTTAGTGGTAACAGTTTATTTTCGGTTGGTCACTTTTTTGATAAAAATAGTCACTTTTTTCACTATTTTTGGATCACATTCTTGGTGAGAGCCCTGTTATTCCGAGAAAACAATCATAAAGTGAGTGCTAAAACAACAATACGCGAAGTAAAAGTATAACCGCCCAGCAGAGTCGCCATCAATGAAACTTGATGACCTTTGCAAAAAAACTTTATAATCGCAAGTTAAATTTAAATATTATTGAAAGTGGAGACAGTGAAAGAATTATTAAATGCACATGTTGATATGCAATTTTATTGCAACACTGAAAAAAGATAGAAATGTATATACACTTAGAAAACGCATTAATAAATGAAAGTTATCAGGGAAAAAGCAATGTAGAATCCAAACATTCGTTATGGTTTGGTATAAATCAAGAAGTATTTTGTAATACTTTTTGATGGTTAGATTCCTTTAATTTAATTTAATAAAAACCCTTTTAGAGCTTAATACTTTGTCACACTGCAAAAAAAAGTTCCCTATAACTCTACGAAGTAAACACATTTACGAAACAAACATTTTTGTCATTGTGCTATATAATATTTGTCTTCTACTATTTCTACTTCAATTTTTTTGCATACAAGGACTATTTCTTTGCAATGATACCCACAATAATCCACAATTCGTGATATATCCCCCAGTTTAGCCTTACTCTAATGGCTGTCCTACTTGAGAGAGTGAGTGGATAATCTGATGCTACCAATTCCATTCACGTTCTAATGCTTTCTATGCAAAGGATAAATAAATCAGGGCAATAATTTAACTAAGCTTTGTCTTGAAAATGGCGAAACAGTGTTCCTAATGTAATTCGGTCTTACTAATCTAGTTTTTACATAGAACCTTAATGACATTAGTTTAGAAAACAATAACACATGAAACGTCTTGGAACCAAGAAATCAATACAGGCTCCTGAATTCTTAATTCGATGGAATGTCTTGTTTTAAAAGGATCTGAGCGCTATTTATCACGTAAAAACGCAATAAGAGAAGCCAGAGGGGCTTTCTTTTTGCATATGCCGGGGCGATTACTGGCTTTTTGAATAATATTTATGAATGATATTACGTAAAATATGCTTATGTGCATAAAGGTACTAATCGTAATCATAATTGATGTATTTTATCAAATATTTAATGCAGACAGGCGATTTTAACCTTTTAGTAAAGTAAGTTAAGTATTAGTTTATCGGTGGTTAAACAAAGAATGTAGTCTGTTTTCTACAGTACCTAGTTTATGGTTCGGGGGGGGGGAGAGGTTGTGTACACGCTTCTTTGAAAGTACAAACAATAAAACATCCACCGTGATATTTCTAAATATATAAACCTGTAAGCCAAAGTATTTGCTGTATTCTTAGCCAAACTTATTTAGTCAGGTAGAGGAGAACGGTTGGGGGGCACTAACTTTCCTACGCACTTCTTCGCTATTTAAGAAACAAATAAACGCCCTTCAATTTTTCTTTTTTCTCTTTTAGGTAATTCTTATGACCAGCTAAATCTTCATTAGCTGGTCATAAGCTGGTTATAATATTTATTTGTAAATTCATTTATAGTTTGTTAAATTTATGAAAGAACAGTCATTTACAAATGATTTTATTTCATACTTTTTATTTTCATAGCGTAGGGAAAAATCAAAATAATTTTTAAAAAAATAGACCGTAAGTCTAAATACGTAAACTTTCAATCCATTTTCAGTCTTCAGTAGAAGAGAATTCCCGTGTAATCCCCGCTTACGCTGGAGATTAGCTTCATTAGAGCTTCATTGGACAAAAACATGAATTCCCAAAAGGTAGGGACAAAACAAGGATTTTACGGCCCCATAAATCTCTGGTCCGCGTTCACCAGCTTCCCCATCGATTTCACTGACCGTAATTGATCCCATGGAAGCAATAACACTCAATGAACGAAATGACGGGGGACAGCGATTTTTAGCTTTTAAGACTCATCCCAGTGTACATGACTCGTAAACCTGAGCCTCGTGGAGGCGATTAGTCCTCACTAAAGCCCATATCCAATGGCGCGAAGCTGAGATTTAAATGCGTATTATTAATGGCTGGAAAAGACACGGTAGGGTAATGATGTCGGATTGCTGCAGCTGTTGCGAGAATTTTGAGTATGAAAAGAAAATGGCCGTTTAAAAGCTGGTGTAAGAGCAATATCTTTAATACGTAGGAGGAGTTTAATTAGGACTTTAAGCTTTTATTAATCTTTTGACATCTTTGAGTAATTTTGGAAATAAAAACTGCTCATTAGTCAACCATTAGTAGAAGTTAGGAAGGGAAAGAAAAAGGTGAAGTTTGTGAAATATTTCTGTAAAAGTTAGAGATATAACGATAGTTTAAGATTCGTGGGTTTCCATAATATTTTCTTTGAATTTCATGGCACAGGTCATTCAATGTACCTCATTTAAGATCGTATGTCTACAAAATACTTCTTATGAAAATGAACAAGTAAACACTAACAGTTAGTTTATAATTGTTATTTTTTTAGTAGTTGCGTACCTTGCATTGAGTTATTATTTAATAGAAAGATGGAAAGTACCAATTTATCAAAAAAAAAAAAAAAAAAAGAAGTAACCGAAAAGGAAAACAAGCAATGATTTATCATTTGTATTCTATCAAACATTTATGTATTATCAATCGTAAAAATGTATTATCATACATTTTTAAGATAAGAATTAATCACTAGCGACAGAAGTTCAAAGCATACCATGGGAAATCTAGAAAATGTCATAAACATAATAGTTACGCATAGAACTTTTGAATTCAAACACATTATTTTATACATTCGTGCCATTTTATCCATTAGTTTGTTGTGGTTTGTATTTTTTGAACATAAGTTAAATTTACCATTACATGTGCTGTTATAATTGACCAGAATGCTCTTAAAAAGCACCACAGAATATTTAAAACATGATGGTTTAAGTCTAAAAGAAAAACAAACTAGAAACTGCTCAGAATTATTTGTATACTGTCAAACTTTAAATGCATTGGGAAAAAACACCCTGATAATAATGCTATTTAATAAGCATTAAGGAATGATTCTTATGAATATAAAATCTCAAAAAATAATTAGTGACTGAATTACCTTAAAGAAAAATTATGTGTCTAATCTAAGGACATTTTAAACTACAAATTAATAGACATACATGGCAAAGCACTATTTACAAAGTCATAAATGTTTCAGTCGGTGCCCCATTACATACAAAAGAAAGATTTAGGTACAAGTACATCATGCAAGAAATAAAATCAGCAGTGAATAAAACAAAGCAAAATGTTACATACTAAAAAAATGCTGCTTTAATTCCTCAAAGTATCAAACGCTACTGGTGCAATACAGTCCTTGAACCCCTTGAAAGTATCTCCCTTAGTATGCATTTTATTTCTTCTTAAAAGCATTTTTATTCATCCATAAAGTTTACTTTAACTCTTTCAATGTAATTAATATGTAGTTAGATATAGGGTAGTCTGGTTTGCGATTATTTTAGTAAAGCTTGAGGTTTCAAAGGTGTTTTTAAGGAATTGGATATACACTTACATATTTTACGAAACTAATAAAAGTTTCTCTTTAAATCCGTTGCGCACTTTTTAGTAGGATAGAAATTTGCAAAATAACTTTTGTTAAAATTATTGTAAGGTGCATAAAAATGGAGAGAATATTCAAAAATTAATTATATACACACGAAAAATGTATTGAACAATCAATTTAGAAAGCTTTGCGTGGAACCGAACATTCATGAAAATAAATTTCGAAAACGGAATAATTATGAAAGTTCATGAATATTACTTCGCAGTTTAAAAAGAAATAGTTTCAAAACAACGTGGGACAGAACAAATAGAGAAAACTAAAAAAGCTGCTAAGAAAACTAAAACAGCTGTAGAAGAATCATTCTTGAAAATACAACTGAAAATTTTAAAAAATGACAGTAAAAGATCAATGCAAATACCATCAATGAAACGATACAGTAAATGGTTAAAAATTCACGAATCTTAGACCATTTTTTCCAGCTATACATAGTTTCTCCCAATTTTGAAAAGTTTATCTAGCAGTAAAAAGTTTCTTTCTGACCAAAATTACAAATTGAAATGTTTATATTTATTACTCACTCCTTTCTTAATACTACGCCACTTTCCCTCATTAAGCAACTCGGAATAACACTCCCGCAAACCCTTATAACGACGCGCAAGCTTCATTATTCAGTAGGGTTTGCCTCCAGGTCTATTCCATGATGTTCTCCCTGCAGAAAGTTAGTTAACATAAAATATTCACTGAAATGGAAGCTTTTATTACTTTAACAATGCTCTTAATCTGGGCAGAGTAATGGTTTGAGAGGAAATGGCTACGGGTCTTTGCCGCACGCTTTAACATCCCTGTGCCTGTGCTGAACCATTTACGATAATGCTCGTGTAGCTCGGCCGAAAGTTTAATTGGATGGTCACTTCCCATGTTAACCGATTCTTACATTATGTATAAATTTCTCGGAAGGAGGGTAAATGGCAGATATTAGTTGTGGTCTTCTGACAAATTGTTTGTTTTTACTTTTATTTTATGTTACAATAAGCTATCAAAGTACATCGTGATCATGTTAAGGAACGGCACAGGGATTTGAATGAATTTTCGTTGCGTTATTGTTCGGTTATTTATTGGAAGAATTAGGTGATTCGATTTTGCAACTTGATTAAGATATTTTCCACATTTAAAAGAAAATGCCTATCACACATCTCTGTTAGTACTATGGTTTATTCGCTTCACACATTTCCAGTAACTCACAATACAGGTTGTCCGATTCAAACGTATCGAATTTTAATAGTCGATTAAAAAAAAACGTGTAAGTGCTACGAGAGAGATATTGGAAAAATCTGGCCGCTGATTTCTTAGTGTTTACCAATTCCTGTTTCTTTCTTTTTTTTTTTTTTTTTTTTTTTGTCACGTCTGACGGACTTACATTTTTTATGAGGGGAGAAAAGGGAAAATGGTGTCCTCATATGAAAAGATACAGACTGTTTTCTGGTATTCCATGAAGAGCGCAAATCAGGAGCAACAGTGCAAAGAATGTTTCGAACAGTTTTTAAAAGGACAACCTAAGGATAAGAGCATTTGGAAAGATTCTTTGCAATGTTATTGTGAATTTGTGCTTTGGATTGCATACCAGATAACAGCTTGTGTCTTCTATAATAGTTACACCATTTTTCTTTGTGTCCTTTCATGCAATCTCGAGTTCGTCTGGGAAAAAAAAAACGGTAAACTGTAAGAAGACAGATGTCAAAATTTACCTATATCACCCTCGTCGCGCTTAACCTTTTTTTAACCGACTGTTCAGATTCGAAGCTCTCAAATGCTTGACACTGAACCAGTACATGGATTATGGTAAAATATTAACAGACGCACATACGAAAAGCAGCAACACATAAAGGTAAAGTAAATTAAAAAATAACATTTTTTTGCACAAAACTAGCAGTTTACTGCATCCACGTATTTGATGGTACAGTTTTTTGAAACGCCGAAACACGTGTATGCAGTAATCTTCGGGTTTTGTGCAATAAAATTCTGTTATTTTCAAATTTACTTTTCTGAACAAAGGTATTTATTTATTTCTTACGTTAACTCTGAAAATGAGTCTCACATATCACGCAAGTAAAAAACATTGCAATCAGTGTTCATTACTCAATAATTTTTTCTTTATCCTTCTTAATCTTCTTTTTTAACTAAGATACTTTGATTTTCTTTCGGATTATGTATCTCTTTATTTATTTTTTTTTTTGTTTCTTTATAAATTAGTTAATGCTCCTGTTTTTATTTTACCTTTAATGTTTAACTATAAAACTTCTTTGTTTTTTTTTTAAAGTCAGAATATGAATTGCTTTTGACTTTATCTTTATTTTTCGTGTTTCCTCATAAATCATTACATGGTGCTTTTTTCTCTTGATTTTAACTTTAATATTTAACTATAAATCCTTCTTTTTTTATCATTTGAAGCATTGTTCTTAACTTATAATCTTATGTAATATTACCCAACTGTTTGTGATTTTGAAAGCATCCTCAAATGCGTAAGCACAAAGCTCGAGTTCTGTTAAACAGCTTAAGTCTTGAAAGGAGAAAGAAAAAGGGCTTTTTTTAAATTCAAGGGATTATAGTTGCATAGCTTAGAAATAATTTAAGGTGCTGAAAAGCTGAATTTATTTTCAGGTGTAGCATTTAAAATTTACTGAAATATTCAAAAGAAAAGGAGAAACTTTGTTTTATAATGCAGAATTGCGGTAGGTTCTGGGTTTACTTTAATTAAACTGCGAATAAATTAAAAATGTTTCCCCACTTTTTTCCCTTTGTTCGCTCTACTTTTTTACATTTTTGCATGTAATTACTTCAGTTTTAAATGCTACTGCGAGGGAACGTGCTACTAATTTTTTCTCTACAAAAGAGATAAGTACAACTCACCACTAAGACTTTCATTTAATTAGAAATTACGATTTCTTGGCACTGCTTGTACACATTGTAAGAAGTAACGTTAGAAATAAATTTTTAGGCCCCCGAATGAATTAAAAAGATGTGTCTGTTGCTACGTTAGGAACAAAAAAATTACTTTCTTCTTCTTTATGCTTAATTAATTTCTGTTGAAGAATTTTCCTAGATAAAATTAATTTAACTTAGTGATATACGCTAGTTTCTTCACATAGGTTTGTTCGTTTAAGGTACTTTTGCAAGAAATTTTCTTCTATACGCGGTTCACTTTGGTTGATTAAAAAAACGTTCGTTATTAAAAATGAAATTAAATCATTCTGTGATCATTTTTTTACGTACAACGAAATAGTTGAAATAATGAAGTCGTGTAATAAGGTAGGCCTAAAAAAAGTAAAGGCATTAAGAAATGAATTTAAAGATGTAAAAGAATGTATGAAGTAGTGGAAATAAAGGGTATAAAAAATTAGTAATTAAAGAAAGGAAGATTCCTGGAACTAAACACTTTTTCTTCAAAGCAAGGCTCATAAAATGTAACATCAAAATAACCCTTAAAATATGCTAATTATCTTTTGCATTCTAATTCAAGAACAAGATAGTTAACCGTGAGCTTATAAATAAGAAGAAATTCATGTTAAAGATATAAACTCTTTTTAACACCCACTTTATTGACTAAAATAAAAACAAGCGATGGAGCTCTCTATAAAAATCAGCGGCACCATTAATTTTTAAACTTTTCAATGTACAACTATTGGTCAAGTAGTTATATAATTTGTTTTAAAACCTCTTCGGTTGTCTCAATTTCTTTTTCACTGGTGGTTTTGATTGCAAGCAGACTCTTTTTTTTTTCATTTTTCAACTTTTTTGTTGAATAATCAAAACACATTTGATTGACCTAAATTTCTGTTTTATCTTCAAATACAAGTTCGGTTGTTTTTCAAAGCGTTAAAAACATATTGTTCATGTTTTCTTTTTATTCACAACTAAAATTGTTTTCGTTATGAAATGTCTTTCACCTATCTTTATCAGCAATTATAAATTATGTTTTGATGATTTTTCCCCTATAAAATAAGCTGTTGAAAAACCGTATTTCTATTTACTACCAGTATACATCTGTTTAATTTTTTAGATTCGTGCAAAAAACTAAAGCATAAAAAGTTACTAACATATATAAAATAATGGTAAAAACTAAAAACCCTAAAAAACTTGGAAATTCCTTAACTATCTCTATGGTGACATAAACATTAAAATTGTATGACCATGGTGGGAAATTACATGACATGAAACAAAGCAATCTACTAAATGTATCACACTGTAAATGTTGTTGCGGCCATGCTCGGTCATAAATAACCTTAACAACAGCAAGTTGAACAGAAAGCTCAATCTGAGGTCACTTAGCATGTGTATTTCTGGAATTAAATTCTCATATGTGACTGCAGGAAAAGCTGCTTGCTTTCCGGAGCATCGGGGTCCGGCATCCGGCCATTCTTAATCACTGTTCCTGACAGTAATAGACGGGAAATGGGTGTATACCGGTCATAAATTCCCACCCGCTTTTCCCCTCCATTAAGTGGCTTTGCATCCTACCTAAAACTGCAAAAATAAAGGGCAATTTTGAAAGAGCGGTTTGAACTGCGGTATTGCAGACAGTTTAGGATCGTTTCTTGAGGTTTATTTGTTTATTTTATTACTTTTTTGCGTAATTTGGCTTTGGTGCAAGTTATGATTATAAATATTAATGGTTTAGTCGTGGAATATTTATAGCTGTTTAAGTTGCTTGAAGTATGAAATAAACCAAACCGGAGTTATTTGAGGAATAATTTTCAGTGGACAGAAGATGTAATAATTTACCATCATTTCGTATTAATTCTCACAGGAAAAACTTTTATGGGTTTAGCTTTTTCTCTCTCTGTAGATACCATTATTAGTAATTTAGATGGCAATATTACTGGTGTAATTAACTTTCAAAACAAAGAGAAATAATAGAAGCATTTAGCGAGTTGATATTTCATTACCTTTGTCATTGAATGCAGATATTTTGGAATCTATTAACGAAAAAACAATTTTTTTCTGGATGAATTACGAAAATTATTTTCAGGATATTTTGGGTTTTGCAAAAAAATATTTATTTTTTTCAATTACCCTATTAGTAAAATATTGATATGGTGTTGTTATCATTGTCTTCAAAAAAAAAAAAAAGAACTATTTCCAGTTAAAATAATGTTTCAAAAGATTGGAACTTTACCACAGCTTTAATGTCATTGCTTATCGTTTTTCTGAATTAAATAAACGGATAAATAAAAGCTTTGTATGTTAAAACTTTCAAAGATGCTTAAAACGTATTTGTTTTTGCATTACTGCCCGAGAAAATACACTTTCCGCGTACATAAACCAAAGTTTGTCTCCGCACTTTTTCTTTTTCGCTGAAGAAAATCAGCACATATTGGATTTCCCCACACTAAATCTTTAAAGTCGTTCTTTAATACCTTTCTGGGAAGAAGCGCCCTTTATAATAAAAATGAAGGTTATTTAACTCATGAACATAAAAAAGACAAAACTTTCAACGAATACTATTATTCAGAATAAAAACCAAAAGCACTTTTTGTACAAAATTATATAAAATTGAGAGCCAAGGCTATATATTATAACTGTATGCACAACTCCATAAATGTCGCCAATGTCAGCCATTGAACGAGCAAATTATGAAGTAAACGGGGAAAAGCATAGATCATGATGTCACAACCACTGATTCTATGCCAGTCTATGCAATGTTGTTTTTGCGAAAAGTTTTCTTGCACGCATGCGCCAAGCCTCGTGCATGCGCTCTTAAGACAGTTTTAAGTCTACTCTTAAACCAAGGTTGCCGATTGAACACTTCCGATTGAAACTTTCGAAATATCAGCACATTAAATTTTATTCTTAGTTCGAGGGAGGAGGAATGGAATTGGTTTCAACCACAAATTATAATTGTCCTTTTTTTTTTCAAGCAAATGTTTTCTAGACGCTTGATATTTATATATTTTAGAGATATTTTTTCATTTATTAAAGCTTACAACTTTTCGATTTCTGAATGCAAACGTACGTTATCTATTTCAATACATAAAAACATAAATATTATCTTTGAAAGCTAGAAATGCGGTCAGTTTAAGGAGCAGTTCTTGAAAAAATATGCTTTGATGATTAAATATAGTGTTATGAAGTGAACCAACGATACGTGTCTTATTTTTATTCGCTTCAGCAAGTGATTTTGTGCCAGTATTTTTGGTAGAGAGACTTTTTAATAAAAACAGGGACTCTATTTCTTCACGCTAAGTTTTCATCTTCGCAAATGAAAAACGGTTCAACTTCGCCAGATAAAACGCCGTGTCGGCTGTAATTTTCGATTTCAAAACTTAGAAAACTAATTTTTGAATTTCACTCAATCTCTCTCGGAGCCTCTCTCCCCCCTGTCCAAAAATAAATTTCGTTCAAGTGAAAAATCAGAAACTTCCGATTGAAACTTTCGAAATATCAGCACATTAAATTTTATTCTTAGTTCGAGGGAGGAGGCAAAAAGCTGGAAATAGAACATCTGTCCTGAAGGCAAGATGGCGGTATAACTAGAAAACTTTCCCTGCCTGAAGTCGTCTCTTTATGAAGAAGATTGTTTGCACGGAAGCAAATCGAAAATTCTAGAAAGCGAGAAAATCCTTCCACAGTGAGATATAAAAGTAAAACTTCGACGGGCGAAACATAACAAAAGCAGGAGTAAAATACGAAACCTTCTCCATTTCTCCAGAGTCAGAAACACTTCTCCATATGTTTCCCTCAAGAAGCCTAGCTAGAAAAAGAAACTAACCATCAATGGATAAGAAAAAGAAAGATTTTTGTGACATCAATTGAATAAACTTTCTGTAAAAAGAATAATAACGGCCGAAAAAGACAAAAAAAGAGAGAAAAATGTGAGTGGTAGTAGAAAAAAAAAATAAAACAAAGAACTGGACGGTTATATCTGCAAATCTTATTTCTTTCCCATCTTAAGACAAGAACAAAAAAAATGGTTTTTTTTTTCACCTTATTCTCTTGATTCGTGTCGATGTTGGTGTTTTCGCAAGCTCACGTCTAAGAAGAGATATTTCTGAAAGCAAAAAACCATTAGTTATATTGACTAAAGAAAAAAGCTAAAACAAGTACTTTTGGCGTTGGGTATTCAAACATTTTATGATACAAGTTCTGCAGTTCTTAAAATCTTTGAGAACGTACACATACATAGTACTAAAAGATTTTTAAAGAGTTTTTCGACTAACGTTCAAAAATAAATACAGAGAAGGTATTATAGTAAGAAGGTAATAAAACAACTTGTTCAAATTTTTTTAACCCAAAGTATTGTCTATAAAACTGCAGTTATTTCTCGGTCAAATGGTGCACGTAAAATATTTCTTCGCAAATAATCGTCTGTTTTATTTTTGTTTTAAAAACATTTATATCCCCTTTCACTTGTTTTATTATTTCACAGAAGTATTGTATGATTACTGAGCTACGTGTGCCATTGGTGTATACTTTTATTTACTATTTGTTGATAAATATTTTTATTCGTTAAACCACAAAGGATAGCAAGAAATAAAAAAGGAAATTCCGAGTTAATATTTTAACAAAATACGTGCTTTAAACTGATCCATGAGGTATGCGCTTTGAAAAAAAAGTGAAAATAATTAATTTTTAAAGTGAAAATAATTGACAATATCATAGCGAGATTTCCTATCTATTTAATTATAACTGCATTCCAACGATGTTAAATAAAGAAACACAGCTCAGAAACTGCTCATTGGACTGAATCACAGCATTATTGTAGTTAATATACTCAGTCTGAAAACTTTTCTCTTCAATGCGTATATTTTTAATTAATCTTACTTTTTTTTTTCACCTTTTTTGTTGCATTATCTCTTTTTGACTATTCAATCTAAGTAATGGACTTTCCGTGTTGAAAAAAAAAAAAAAAAACATATGTCACTTTTAGTATAATCAAAATAATATGACGCGATTAAGGTTTTTCTTTTTTGAAACGTTCCATTCTACTATTTCTCCTTCTTTATGAAAATACGTACTTTATCTAAATGACGTTTTCCTATACGAAGATTTTTTAAAGGATGCTTAATTGAAGATACCATTTTTAGCATCGATCTTTTTGTTAATTTTGACCAAACGGGTTTTAAGATCACAAGCATAATTTTTTATTTTTTTCTTGAGGGACTGCTTGTTGGTTGCGCGTAGTTTGCAAACTACTGCACATTGAATGCACTAGAGCAGCAAACTTCCCGGAATGCGATGGTCAGAAAATTGAAGGGAATTTCCACTCGTTATTTTCTGTTACAATTCCTACTAGAAATATTTAAAGTCCAGTCTCTCTCCTCGTCTCCCAACGATGGGAAAGTTCATTGAAAATTTAATTTTACCTATGGTGTCGCAGTCGAAAAGGTTTTTCAACAGACGGCACGATCATACGACATGGACACTGAAAATGTTCTGCATCTTCAAAATCCATGGACTGTATCCGAGTTCGATCCTTTCACCTCGGCCACGAGAGGCCAACGCCTAACCACAAAGCCCTGTCAGTAGAGACGTAAAAATAAAAATATGTAGAGAAGCAAAGCTACCACTACTATTTTATCAAAATGAGGTACTTTGCGTTAAAAATATTAAAATTAGTGCAACGTAAATACCCAAAAATAAAGAGGTTAAAAACTGCTGATCAGTTTCAAGGACAATCACCTCCTTCGTTAGTATCAGCTGAGAAATGAAAAATATTGCAAGAGTTCGAATTAAATATGCAAATTCTAACCAATTTAATAAAATTGGAAAATAATACCACTATTTTCATAGAAACATTTGTTGATAAAAAAAAGTATATGGATGATTTTCTTTCTCCTTTTCTTTGTTTTTTCTTGTAACTTTTCGTATGGATATGATTTGTATCATAGTTTGAGGCTTTAGAAAATAAATGGTTTTTCTGGTGGATGTATCGTTTAGGTAAATGCGCCACATCGAAAACAAAAGCCCTTTCAAAATACCAAATGTCGGGTATACCAGCTAAAATAATAGCTGTTAAAATGAAACAAGACCAGAACGATGATTTTATCTTTATAGATTTATTTTCCAGTTCCAGACATAAAACATCGAAAGAAATTTCCTTCACACTTTGTGCGAGTTCATGGATACCCACAGTGGGTTGATATATACTTCCGAAAGCCAGTCATTAATCCAAGACAGTGGGAGTACACAAAAAAAAGACAGACTGAGAGAAGAGTTTGTTAAGACTATTGAAACCTCTTGTTATTTAGTCTTTTATACGTTTCTTAAAATTCTGACAAAAGTAAACCCTTTCAAGGAACTTTCTTTGCCGCTTGCACTCAGGAGAGTAAATAACAAGAATTGGATAGTTACTGTTTAACAAAGAAGCTTAAAAAGATACATTTGTAAAGAACTGATGTAAGTTTGAAAAATCCTATTGATGGAACAAAGAATTGCTGAATGTAAGTTCTCCAATTCGTCTTTATGGTCTCTGCTGTGTTAAAAGCCGAAAAAAAAAATCGATGAGATAAAAAACTATGAAAGTAGGCTGCTGTGTTTTTTCTTTGGGAAATTGATATTCCATTCTACTTGAAGGTATCGATAAGCTTTACTTTAAATTAACTTGCTTATATGTTTACTTATTTAGCTTCCGTGCTTATGTTTCGCACTTTTTTCTGGAGAGAAATTGATCTACCTTTTTGTTTATAGAACTGTGTTTGAGAAAGGTAATCCTTCATCGCAATATTTCTTCCTCTATCTGTATGACAAAGAAATGTTTGACAGTAATATATCGTGTCCCATGTCCTTTTAGATTGGTTTTATTTGAGGAAGAACTTCTGTGATTGCTTCTTTCATGCATCATTTTACTAAATAAACAAAATCAGAAAACGCAAGAGGAAAGAGATATTTAACATCAACAAATTATTGATTTCTCCGAAACTGCTAGATGATAATTTATAATAGGCTTTACTTTGCAAATAATTGATCTATCGATTTTCTGGAGTTTTGAACTCTGTTTACTTCTCTTTTTTTTTCTTTTTGTTTCTTTTGAAATAAAATATGCTTCTTTAGTTTCTTTATAGTTTTCACACATGTCGCGTTGTGTAATGCAATAGCATCATTATGCCTTTCCAACATCTCTTCCCTTTATTCACTCTTCTTTGATAAAAACTTTTCTGCACGTTTTGACATTTTTAACGCTTTGTTGTAAAAAAAGAAATTGAATAATTCAATATAAAATACAAGATAATAAATTTTGTCGTGAAACATGAAATTTAACACGATTACACTTAGGTTAAATTCGACTCTTATTTTACAAAATACATTGAATTGATATTAATAAATAATGTTTTTTTTATTTGAAATCCTTTAGTCCAAGTTAAATTAATCCTAACGTATTTTTGGCTAGCATCCTTTTAAAAGGACGCTTACAAATTTATCTGCAAGTTTCTAATTCTTTATTTTATTTCAACCCTAATACCAGATTATGAACGAAAAGGGTTGTAGTTATTAATGTCTACAAGAAAGCAGCACTACGTGATATTGATTTTATGTTTTAGTGTAGTAGAACATTTTTATGCACTTTTTTTAGTTAATACTCTTTTCCACGACACGAATACCTGAAAAATATTAGTTTAGTATTTTATTGCTGTTATTTTGACTCTTTTGCTGAGTTCTAGAACGCTAGGCACGAATAAGTACAGGTTTTAAAATATCTTCCTATTCATAAAAATGCAACTTTTCTCATTATTTATAACGTACCATCGAAAATTAAGGTAAATGTGACTTCTAAAAAAATAAGTATTAAATAATGAACGTATTGAAAAAAACCAGTTAATTGGAAAACTGAAATCTAATTAAATGCGTTATTTTTTAATGCTTATTATAATTTATAACAACGTAGCTTCCGAATAGAATCAGAGTTCCCTAGAGAAATCCTATTAGTGCTGATTTTTTTATTTTTCCACTCAGAAGAGAAATAAAAAAAAAAAAATACTTAGTTAAACATAGCATGAGAAGGAACTAGTATGGCTCAAAGAAGTATATGTTAGTATTTAAAAATATTTATTAATTGAATTATTATTAATTCGAATCTGAAAATGATGCGCAATTGTATGCACACTACTTAGCGAGCTCCAGTTTTTAAAAATATTTTTTAATGAAGCTTACACCAAAAGCAAAACACATATATAAATAATTAAATGAATAAAAAGCTCAATAGACTTCGGAAGGATTTTATATTTAATACGCAAACACATTAGAACATTGTAATGTGCATTTTCTTTTACTCAACAAATGAGAAAAAATAATTTTAGTTAAGTAAATGTTGGAAAATAAATCTTGAGTTCTTCCATTATAAGAAAACAAGGCTTAAAAAAGAGAAAAAAAGAAGTCTGGGAAATTAGCCTTTGTTCTCGGAATAAGCATCGTTAAGCTTTAATTTCATGCAAAAGAATCTAAATCCCTAGAAGTAGGAAACTCTAAGAAAATACGATCTAGTTATACTTTTACATGGATAAATAACGCAACGTATTTTGTTCTCTTAAGAAGAAATGAATTTTAAAGTCTTTTGTTACATGCTGAGAAATTAATCTTCTACATGAAATACAAGATCTTGCTTAAGCACGTCTTACAGTCGTATCTTTTAACTAGATGCAATTCGGCTTAAGGTGGTTATTTAATGAGTTTGTATACAAATTAATTTCTAAATTTTTAAAAATCCTAGATAATTTAAGAAGAGTTTCTGAAAAAAAAAAAAAAAAAACATGTATGTTTACTTAAACTTTTAAATGCTATTTACTAAAAAATATTACTCCCTAATGAACTCCTGTTTAGGTGACTTAGTTTTGAATAAGCAACGGGTTAAATGAGAAAATTTACTATTAAATATCTTTTAATTAAGCCTTATTTAAGTGAACTACTTTGTCCTTAATAGATTACGTAAGTTTATGGTATTTATACCATATTAATTAGATTTTGTCTAAAGTAAAGATATTTGTATCTTTGGTATAATTGGTTGACCTTTTAACTACTAACTGCAATTACCTGCTGCTGATCACACGCTATTCATAATAAGCAGATAATGTAGCAAATTTGAACAATCTGATCAACAATGGATCAAATCTGTTAAATCATTGATGTAATAGAAAACGAAAACTTTTAGTCTGTTAGTTTCGATAGTTAATACTGTGAAAATTTAAATGATGATTGTTATTCTTACGGGAGTTATGATATTATTTTGCATTGTAGCAAACAGACGGAATCTAAACTGTTGGTGATATCTTATTATGTTCTATTCTAGTAATAGTATCCAATTTTCAAAAAGCAAGTTGAATTGTTTTAGTTGGGGATAAAATCTAGTACTTTGGGTCATTGGTAGTAAATAAAGTGTAAATCACGTAAGTACTTACAAAAGATCAGAGTATATTGATGCAATTAATGTTGCAAGATAATTTATGCGATTGTTAATGGTGCTCTTATTTTTAGTCAAATATTCACCACAGCCATTTTTAATGATTATTAATAATGAAAATAATTTTTGTTATGCTGAAATCATCCCAGATTTAGTAACTATAAAATCTTGCAATTATACTCATGTTTGTAAATTTATCGTCTGCCGATTTTTACGTTATTTTTTATCAGCCTTTTATCATGTACAATGTCTTACATTCATTTACATTCCTTATTTGATTATTGTCTGTATTTATTATTATTATTTTTATTGAAATGACAGCAGTAAAAGTTAGTAGAAAAACCAGTTGAAATGCTTTGGAGGAGCGTGAATATTGCTTTTGTCGATCGTTGTCGGCGGAAATTGTTATTTTATATATTTTGATAGTGTGAGATTCGAATTTTTATTTTAAGTGAAAATTTAAAAATTTGATTTTTTATAAAAGAAAGAAGAAAATATTTTAAGCAACAAAGAAGTGGAATTTAAAACAATGAGACTAATGTTTTACTACAAATAAATGTAATAACAGCAAAAATATGGTCTATATTTAGCATGTTACGTATAATTTATGTTTGACTCACAGAAGAAAATGAAATAAGTTGAGGATAGCTGAATCAGTTTATAAAATTGCATCCTAAAATTCAAACGTCTGCCCTTTTGGATATACAGTCACCGTAATTAAAGCTGTTATTCCCATTAAATATTTTTCTTTAGCTATATCTTATACCTAATCTCTATTCTATCCACACCTTATCGTTTTATTTTGTATGTTTAAAATATGATTCTTACGCGTAATGCTTTATCTTATCTACCATGTTTTATTTTTCTGCAGGGGCACCTCAAGTTTTAACAGACACTGCTCGAACAAAGAAACGAGTGGTGGTCGAAAAAGACGAAGACGCTGTGATTGCGGTGTACTTCTGCTCAGATCCAAGCCCAAGAAGGTCTTACTGGGAGTGGGGAAGCATCAAACTCGATTCTGGAGAGGTGCATATTCGCTATATTGCTGAAAAATTACACAAAGTAAGTGTCGCCTTAATTTGCTGCTTACGTATTTAATTACTTCATGGAGTAACGAAGCTATTGTAAACATTTTCACCTCTTTGTATTATATTGTTTATATTTACAGAGGTCAATCTAGGGTGAAATTAGGTCCGATAAAGGACCCTTCACAAAATTCAGTCACTGAAAAAGGGGCTCTTCATAAAATTAAGTCACTCAAAAAGGCACCCTTCCCAAAATTCAAAAACTCAAAAAGGGATCCTTCACACAATTCAGTCACTCAAAAATTGACTTTTCACTAAAATCTCACACTCGACAACAGACTCTGCACCGAAACCAGAGTTTAAATAATGTTCGAGAATATTTCTTGCAAAACAATTTTTCACAAAATTACAAATTAGTTTCCACAAAATTCCAAACTATTTTTCACAAAATTCCGAAAACAGAATCTTGGTCAAACATCCTGGATCGGCCCCTGATTTATCAGTAGTAAATTAGTAAATTACTCTTACGTAATAATAATATGTTCTCTCTTAATAGATCTTCCAATTAGAGGTTAATAACTTTCCCACAACCGTTGGTTTTAAACCAAAATTCAAATACATCCCGGTGTTTTAAGATATAAATATATAAAAACTGTTGCGAACAACTTTCCACCATAGGAATTCCAGGAATCCATTTCTGGTTTATGATGTTTAAACTTCCTTTCCTACAGAATAGAAAAACATCTTGCCTTCTTTATTAGTCTGAATACAAAGCAAACATAAAAGTAATCTAATATCTTTAAACGAGCAATTCTTGTATATATATATATATATATATATATATATATATATATATAACTTAAATGGAGTACGAAAAAAAAACAACAGTAAAACAAAAAAAAAATAATAAGAAGAATAAGGACCACTCCCCATGACTATCAGAACCCAGTTTCATTCTTCAGCGAGCTTAAAAAATCATAAGCGAAAAATCAATTTTTCGGAAAGAAAATGTATCAATGGCTTTTATCGGATTCCATCTTATTGAATATATTGAATTGCGTAATTTTTTTTCTTCTTTTTAAAACGCATTAAAAGCCAAAATACTTCCTAACATTCTTAACCGATTAAAAGGCTTTTAAAACCAGTGAATCGGTGAAGAAAAAACTCTTTTGTGAAAAGGCGAGGGGGAAAAAAAGAACGTTCTAAAGAATTTAAGCGCAAAACTGTACGGTAATTTCCCGGCATTCTGTCTATTCCAAAGAGCATTCAAATTTTTCGAGCCGTTAAAACCAGCAATTCCATTACAAAAAAAATTCCGAATGAAAAAAAAAATGGCTGCATCCTTTCTACATGTCTTTGTTTCACACTTGACTGAAGAGCTAGTCAACGCAAAAAGCGAAGAAAGATTGTGGACCAAAAAATAATGCGAAGAAATATAAATTATTTTCAAAAAATGAAATTCAGCTGCTGGAAAATAATAATACTAACAAAAAAATACTTTCTTTCTCTCCGCATGATAAATCTTGAGATAAAATTTAAAAGATTCGGAGATATTTTTTATTCACTTTCAAACTGTTTTGGATGCGAGAAACGAAAAGTAATTTCTATAATTAAATGCATGTACTCTTTGCAAAAAAAGTAATTACAAATGTATAAACGGTATTTCGATTAAGAACTATAGTTTTATATTATTTTATATTTTTATCGGGCTGAATTGCTCCTTCAGTTTGTTTCTTTGATTTCATATTTGTTTTACTTGGAATAAAAAAATATTGAATTTTTATTTTTCTTTTAAATGTTTTTATTGTTGAAGTGATACGTGTTAAACATCTTTTTTCTTTGGAGTACAACTCTGCCTTTACATCGTGTTATTACTACTCAGTATGTATTTATTTCTTTAATTTATTATTACACTCGAAGTTTTCTTCTGAATCGAATGTTAAACTCGTAAAAGCTGAAGTGACCTCGTATTAAGTTTATTGCTTTGCTGTTGCACTGAGTAATAAAAATATTAGAAAATTATTTAGGTGTTGCACTGAGCCCCTTGGTTAAACCAAGATGATATTTTAATGTAGTCCGGGAGCTAACTGTCAAAAATCAATAGAATACTGCAAATCGTGATAAGAAGATGCCACTTGGTAGGAATGTTGCTAATGGCTATACAATGAAATTAAGACCCAGAGGCACTTTCAAAAACCGTTTTAATCCAAGATGGCGGCGTTTTTCAAAATGGCGGCCTATGCTACTGCTTTTGCAATTTAACTCACACAAAAGAGGTTTTTATATCAAATTATATGTTTTTCAGGCCAAGGATTTCATTTAGTACGTTGAAAAAAAGCTAAATGTTCATTTTGATGTTTATTTTTTTATTTATTTTTAAGAATTATATTGTTTACGAGAAGACTACATGTAGTATCCAAAATCTTTTAGAAAGTTAGCCAAATTGCGACCGAAGAAAATAAACTGGGAAACCTGGTGCGGTGGTAACCTAACCATGCTCAAATTAGTCTCCTAAGAACTCCACACACATCTCCCAGCGGTGCTGCTATTGTTAGAAGCATTCCGAGAAGGCCCGTTTAGTCTGTGGAGTTAGCGACAAAAACAGCCGAAATATTTCACTTCCGGATACCAGTGTGAAATTTGGTACAGAGCTTATGTACATATATAAGAACAAAAAACCGCCGGGAGACACTTGATCAGGGGTCATGAACTCCCGTGATGACGTCATCAAGATGGCCGCTTTTACAGGTAAATACGTTCGTTTAATTGCTTAAAACTCCATCATAGATTGAAATATTGCAAAACTCAAATGTATCATCTGAAAGCTCTTTAAAAGAGCTATTTAGAAAGATTTAATTTTTCTTTCTGAGGTCAAGGTCCCACCTGTAATGACGTCATCAAAATGGCCGCTTTTACAGGTAAATACGTTTGTTTAACTCCCCCTAAAACTCCATCATAGATTAAATATTTCAAAACTCAACTATATCATCTGAAAGCTCTTTAAAAGATCTATTTAGAAAGATTTAATTTTTCTTTCTAAGGTCAAGGGCCCACCTGTGATGACGTCATCAAAATGGCCGCTTTTACAGGTAAATACGTTTGTTTAACTCCCCTAAAACTCCACCATAGATTCAAATATTGCAAAACTCAAATATATCATCTGAAAGCTCTTTAAAAGAGCTATTTAGAAAGATTTAATTTTTCTTTCTAAGGTCAAAGGCCCACCTGTGATGACGTCATCAAAATGGCCGCTTTTACAGGTAAATACGTTTGTTTAACTCCCCCTAAAACTCCACCATAGATTCAAATATTGCAAAACTCAAATATATCATCTGAAAGCTCTTTAAAAGAGCTATTTAGAAAGATTTAATTTTTCTTTCTGAGGTCAAGGCCCACCTGTGATGACGTCATCAAAATGGCCGCTTTTACGTTTGTTATACATTTTCAATTTAAAATTGTTATAACTTTTCAACTATTTGTCTTAGAAAATAAAACCAAGCACTATAAAATAGCTCTTTTAAAGCGCTAAAGTTTTGCAATATTTAAGTCTATGATGGAGTTTTAAACAGTTACATGAGCGCATTTACCTGTAAAAGCGGCCATTTTGATGACGTCATCACAGGTGGGCCCTTGACCTCAAAAAGAAAAATTAAATCTTTCTAAATAGATCTTTTAAAGCGCTTTCAGATGATATATTTGAATTTTGAAATATTTAAATCTATGATGGAGTTTTAGGGGGAGTTAAACAAACGTATTTACCTGTAAAAGCGGCCATTTTGATGACGTCATTACTGGTGGGACTTGACCTCAGAAAGAAAAATTAAATCTTTCCAAATAGCTCTTTCAAAGAGCTTTCAAATGATACATTTGAGTTTTGCAATATTTCAATCTATGATGGAGTTTTAAGCAATTAAACGAACGTATTTACCTGTAAAAGCGGCCATCTTGATGACGTCATCACGGGAGTTCATGACCCCTGATCAAGTGTCTCCCGGCGGTTTTTTGTTCTTATATATGTACATAAGCTCTGTACCAAATTTCACACTGGTATCCGGAAGTGAAATATTTCGGCTGTTTTTGTCGCTAACTCCACAGACTAAACGGGCCTTCTCGGAATGCTTCTAACAATAGCAGCACCGCTGGGAGATGTGTGTGGAGTTCTTAGGAGACTAATTTGAGCATGGTTAGGTTACCACCACACCAGGTTTCCCAGTTTATTTTCTTCGGTCGCAATTTGGCTAACTTTCTAAAAGATTTTGGATACTACATGTAGTCTTCTCGTAAACAATATAATTCTTAAAAATAAATAAAAAAATAAACATCAAAATGAACATTTAGCTTTTTTTCAACATACTAAATGAAATCCTTGGCCTGAAAAACATATAATTTGATATAAAAACCTCTTTTGTGTGAGTTAAATTGCAAAAGCAGTAGCATAGGCCGCCATTTTGAAAAACGCCGCCATCTTGGATTAAAACGGTTTTTGAAAGTGCCTCTGGGTCTTAATCTCAATGTATAGCCCTAAACAACATTCCCACCAAGTGGCATCTTCTTATCACGATTTGCAGTTTTCCAACAGTTAGCTCCCGGGCTAATGTGGTAATTATTAATTTTAAAATAGTGGAAAAATAAACACATAAATGCAGTATTCTGGGAGGTACGTCTCTCGAGAAACACAAACTCTCAAACAACGACCCCCCCCCCCTAAAAGCGAGAAATTTATCCCTAAAACGCCCCTAAAACTTTAAGAATTTCGCTCCATACCCTAACTCCCTTCCTGAGCACTGCTGCCATATCCAATAGGCTACGTTTCTAAGACGTATTTCCTCTTTGTATTCTACTGCATTTTCTTGTCTAACATCCAATTCGTCCCATTTGAAATTTATCTCTTAAACTCAGTACCAGAAATCGGTTACCCGTTTTACCTGCCATCCTTCTTTGATGTCAAGTTAAATCATGCACTCCGACTGCAGTCGTCTTAAAATACATACAAGCTCCTCAGATATGTGTCTCCCGCTGTTTATATGCAAACTGAAACTGTTCTCGAATAACGAGATAGACATACGTAATTCCAGATTCAGACTGCAATTTTCATCAAACCATTGATTTTATCTGTATGTACGAACCTATCTTTTATTGAATAGTCTGTTTGCGGGTTTGTCACGTTTCTTTTTTGACTTAGCTCTATTGCTTGAAAATTATTTAATGAGTGCAAGAGGTAGATTTTTACTCCGATTTGTAAGATCAACATGCACTAAAGAATAAAATATCTATAAAAATAATACATACTGCTTTTAACTTATTTAATGAAATAAAAACTTCAATGCAGTCAAACATGGTAATTTTGAGCCATTTTAATTGACCTTGTGGCAAGTTGTTTTAGTATAGTCGACATTAAAAAAAAAAAAGAAAAAAGAAAGATGGAAATAATGCATACATCTAGTTTTATGTTTGTACATCATTTAATACTAGCTACGATTAGAAAGTTATTTTAAAATTTTTGAAAAATAGTCTCCACAGTTTTATAAATGACAAATTTTGTGATAGTGTGATAGTGTTTTTTTAAATATTTGAAAAAAAAAATATTTAGACCAAAAAAAAATCACTTCCATCGTAACGTCCGGTTTAAAATGTGTACTCTTTTTTTTAATAATTTTTTTTGTTTCCCATTTCCTTCGTCGTTCAAAACAACCCTAAATGTCAGGTATAGCTTTGAACTGGGCAAATAGTTCATTTTAAATGCATTTAATTTTTTTTTTAGTTTTGGACATTTGTGCAATAGTTTAGGAGTGTGTGTGTGTGTGTGTGTGTGTGTGTGTGTGTGTGTGTGTGTGTGTGTGTGTGTGTGTGTGTGTGTGTGTGTGTGTGTGTGTGTGTGTGTGTGTGTGTGTGTGTGTGTGTGTGTGTGTGTGTGTGTTGCTCTCCTCTTATTTTATACTAACAAATATAATAAATCTACAAAAATATGTATGGTGCAGGTTAAAATAGAGACATCTTAAGTCAAAGTTTCTCTGAATTAACTAAAAGAAATGAGAAGAAAGAAAGAAAACCAAGGGTTTTTGAAGCTGGAGAATAAAAATGATGGTCCGGGGGAAAAACGTGTATTTTTCATGTAATTTAAAAAATATATTTCAAGATGCATTATTATAAACTACATACATATGCTCTGCTGTTGAGCTTTTCTTTCTAAAGCTTTCAGTGATATTATTGATATATTATTATAGGGCAAGGTGTTCCAGGCAATTGAAAGTAAAGAAAGTTTGTCTCCAAAAGTATTCTTTGGTTTTTAAAACCGATATTTTATTTCAAGATTTTAAATTGAGCCGAAATTCCAATACATACCATTGAAAAAGGTATTGGCTTATAATGTTTTCTTTTCAAAAGAAAACATGCCACTGACAAATGAAAAAGCACTATGTTTTTGTTTCATTTATGCTCAAAAGGATTTAGATTCTCATACACGGCTCAACGAATTCGTTTTCATTTTAAAGAAACGACACATTTTAGAATCAACTTGATATTTCGGAAAATATTTTGGGACAAAAAACTAAAATCAAATAAGCATAAAATCCGTTAATTCTTCATTCATTATAGTTTTTCCCACTTGTTTTCATTATCAATGAAACTTAATCCAAAAACATCTTTCACGCTAGCTTAAAGATTCTTTTTCCAATAGATACTGTTTTAATGCATGAAATTTTAATACCTACTCAAAAAAAGAAAAAAAACACACACACACACACACAAATTTTGCAGGTAACAATGTTTTGAACAAATTGCATTTAATAAGTAGTACATATTTTTTTATTTAAAATGTCAAGTATGTTTGGCTTAGCTTTTTAATGCAGCATTATTGTTCGTTTATTAGAAGAGCGTGCTTGGCTCCGCTTTTATCACATGGTATTGGTTGATTCTATTTCACTGATTTTAAGGAAGAATAATCATTGCATTTTCCCGCAAAAACAGCAGTTTTATCAAACTTAGAATGACGAAAGTAACAACAGACAAGCGAAACAAGTGACGTGGAAGACAAACTTTTTCGCACATTAGATGTCTGCCTAGGTTAAGTGTTGCCTTTTTTACAAAAGACCGAGAATATGTTTACTGATTACACCCTTCACTGAAATGGATTCTGCGTGCGAGAAGGCGGGACGAAGTGCCATTTCATCGTAAATGCATAATATATTAAGTTAGTTTCACACTAATTCCACATAAGCAAAATCTTCCAGATAGAAATTTGCTCATATTCTTTAATCTACTTAATTTATTTCTTACGTCCTTGTACTCTTAATTGTTTACGTATTTGATGCCTTGTTTCCCGTCCTTAAAAGTATTTCCCCCTTAGAAGATTGGTTTCTGGCACCAATTTCAACTAATTAACACTTTTGAGAAAAATATCTTGCCAGTAAAATTTTTCCAAACTTTAGAAATCGGCATAAAAAGTTACGCTCGAAAGAAGTACAGAAGTGAAGAATAATTTTTACCTAAGAATCAAACTTAATTTTTATTTACATAAAAGGCAGAAAATATTCTTTAATAACATAAGAAATAAATTTTAAAAAATAAAGAAAAATAAACATCAAATAGAAGATAGAATTGCTGACGTTTCTTTTTTAGGCAACATTCATTATATTGTTGTCAAACTACGCAAATAAGAAATTTCTTCCAAATAGCTGAAACTTACAGATCCCTTAAAA
Source organism: Uloborus plumipes (assembly GCA_038373865.1). Classification (NCBI taxonomy): domain Eukaryota; kingdom Metazoa; phylum Arthropoda; class Arachnida; order Araneae; family Uloboridae; genus Uloborus; species Uloborus plumipes. Next base: position 26,133 of record JAXGGA010011317.1, read on the forward strand.
TGTATTCTTATTTCACGGTCCTTCCAGACAAAATGTCACTATGCATGAAAAGGATGAACGTTCCCTTCTTAAGTGACACACACTATCTCCCGTTTCATCCGGTTAATTACGGCTGCCACTCCAAAAGCACAACAGACTTTTCCCGTCCGAAGAGTGCACCAAAGAGTTTGAAAACGGGATCCGTGCCATTCATTAGTCTCGTGTTCTTGGATATGGGTGCACTGACTTGACAGTCTTTGATTTAATAGGATGAGAAGCGGAGTTGTAATGATATGGGATATGCCGGAGAGCTGACTTTTAATACTTTGTGCTTAGGAACGAATTCAAGACCTGGAAGGAGTAAAGAGATTTCGAGCGATCATTATCTGATTTTAGAAGTTTTTCCTTTTTAAATTTTTTCCCTCTTGCTGAAAAGGAAATTAGGTGGAACACTCGAGTTAACAAGTTCCGATACTTTTTTTTTTTTAAGGAAAGAGCTGATCCCATACCAGTTGGTGTGCAAATAACTCAGAATGCACTGTAAAAGTAATGAATACAGCTAGTAAATAATTTGTTAGACTTAAAATAATTTTGTAGGGTGAGTTCTGGTAAGTGCGTACCCTATTTTTCAAAGTTCATGTTCTCAAGGATGCTGCTCTGTTGAAAAATCTTGTGCACTCACATTTTTTTTAGTTTTCTTTCCAGATCCTTTTCTAAGATTTTCAAGCATATAATATGTCAAATAAACCGTAAACATAGGTTTTGTGACCTGGTTTATGACACCTATTCTAAGGTACGCACTTTCCCAACCTAGAGGGTAAGTGCGTCCACCTTTAATTATGTGAATATGAGCAAGAAAAAACTTCTAGCACATATTAAATATATTAGGTAGTTGCCTTGGGATAATTCCTAATACTAAAGATCAGCACTTGCTTGCATGGATGAAACGCAATCAGTGATACCCCACGTGTCTTGCGAACAACTGATTTGAAGATTGAGAGAGTTGTGTCTGTGATTCTTCCTTTGTCCTTTTAATAAGACCAAGTGAGCAAATGTGAGTTGTTTTTATTTAGTAATAATCACTTGTAGTCTACATAGTTTATTTTGGTTTAATACATTAATCAGTCTGTGTTTAAGCCAGGGTTCGCACTTACTCCTTATTAAATGTAAGATGAGACATGTGTATCCAATAGCGTTGTCATAAGTGCGTACCCCTGTGATTTTCTTCAATTCTATTTGTATAGTTGATAGTTAGGTGACCTGAGTGAACAATTCGTTTTCTTTCTTTTTTTTGGAATAAATACGGTTTTAAAATATTTTTCTTATTAGAATCAGCAGCAGTAAGAAAAAACACAAAATAAAGAGCAAAAAAAAAAGAAAATAATTGATCATGATATGATAGTTGTACTTTTTTTTTCTTGTACATTGAAATAGTTTTTCACAAGGTGTTCTTAATTTTCTTAAATATAATTTATTCATTACTCCACCTTCGTTTTTTGAATCAGTTGGTTCCTTATTTAGTGTTTCACTTAATTTCATTGCTTCATTTGTCATTCTGGTTTAAATTCAGTATAGCTTATGATCGCTATTTTCAACGAAAACATTTACTAACTGATATCTAAAAGCAAATATATTTCAGAGGTAATGAAGGAAATTGAAATATTATGCCGCAGTCAATGTAAATATAAATACTTGATGGAAATGACGTCGGATTTTCAATCGGCTTATAAAAGAGTTATAAGTAAAATTAAAGGTGAATTACGAGAGTCGGATTTTCCACGTAATGGTACACACTTGCCCCATCATAATGGTACGCACTTACTCCGCATAATAGTACGTATATGCCTCATGATAGTGGTACGCACTTCCCCCATCATAATGGTACTCACTTACCCCCACCTTACTTTAAATAAAGGGAAAGTGCGTACCGTCATATAAACAAATTTTAGTTAGAGTATTTGATCAAAATACCCCATGTATGTTATTAGTAGCTATTACTCAAAAGAAACAACTTGCATTTCTTGACTTCAATTGCTTGGTATGACTACAAAAGAAACTGAAACAAAACCTTCTCAATCTTTACTTTAGAGTTTTTTTGAAGACATTTAAGTTGTCTTTGATTGTGTTTCGCCTATTGAATCCAGGCCTGAGTTCTACGTACTGAAATTATCATAAGACAGTTGTCTAACATAGTCAATGTGTTGCAGAAGCGATTTTAGGACAGTGTTCATATAATTCCTAGTGGACGCACTTACCAGAACTCACCCTACTATTTTTTTTTACGGTGAAGTCAGTGTAAATTTTGCAATTTAAGGTCATTAAGGTGTTAGCGGTCTTTCAGTAAATCTACATCGATCAAATTTTAATCGTATTTTATCATTTATACTAGTGGTGAGTTTTTTTTTTTTTTTTTTTTGACAAGCAACATATTGATATTTAATATATTCTTCGTGTCACATTTGTTAACCTTTTGTGATATCAGTCCCTTCCTTTCCCCCGTACATATAGCTAATATTAGTGTATTTTCTGAGAGGTGTCTATCCCCCAAAAGCAATGTGCACCCCCCCTCCCAAAACAAACCCCTCAAAGACAACATTAACCCCTTCCCGGCTTATCCCGAGCTGGACTCGGGCAAGCGAAATGTTCCATTCTGGCTCATCCCGAGTGTAGCTCGGGCACGGTGAAAATTAACGCTGCACAACCAGTCTTTCAAGAATTATTTCACATGTCCCTTTTATGGTTTCGGATGCTTTTATTTACTATTGTTGCTACTAGATAACATAACTATACAGTGTCTTGAGCTGTAGATTTAAGATAAGAGTAGGCGCCGAATCCAAAGTATAATGATTTCTGCCATACAGAAAGCCAACTTTGCAGGTAAATACTCATTTATTTAAATAGAGATTTTTACATTTATTTGTAGGAAATATTGCATGCGAATGATGCTATTATGTTTAAAAAGATATGTATGTATGAAAATAAGCATAAAAAAAATTGACATTTTTTGACCCGTAATCCCGAAATAAAATGAGCCTGGAAGGGGTTAAACGAGAGCCCACCTAACAGAAGAGTGAAAAATATGCTCAGAAACACATCCTGCCCTAAAAAATTCATCAGTGGACTCTGCACCATGAGCACACCCCCTACCAGGGGCACACCCCCTACCCCTTAGGCAATCCTATGTATGTATAATTAACTGTTCTTCGGGTAAATTTAACTTAAAAACCCTTTCCCGACGAAATATAAGTCACCACAAACCCCAGAAGGTACTTTCACAGCAACATCTGCTAGTTTTTTTTTTCTTTTTTTCAATAACAGTCGCGATATTACTTAAACTTTCGTCCCAATTAAATTACATCTTTATCAATATGATGGTATGTACTTTCACGTTGTTAAAAACTTGCCTTTTACTGATTTTACCCCAAGTGGTACCCGTATCTTTGACAAGGGATCATATTACTCTATGTTTTGGTTGTCGTAACTTCCCTTAATGATTCCAAATTTACCGTGAATTAAATAATTCCTGAAATTTTTTCTTGAGAAGAGGAGAAAAACTTGAATTTCTAAATTAAGGAGAAATCGGGAAACATTTATCAGAAATATAAGGAAATGAAATACGTACTAACTTGCATGAAATATAAAAACTTGTGTAAATTGAACTCTCCTTACTTATCTTGATTTTTAAAAATGTTTTCTGCTTAAAGTATCCAAGAAATTTAGTTAGAAAAGATATTAAATGAATAAACAGTTAAAAAAAGATACAGAAAAGGTTTTAGTAAAACACGTAAAGAATACAAATTCTGTAAAGAAATCACAATCTTCGCGAACGATACATTTGCTTATATTTTTATCTTGTTTATCCCATTTGCAGAGAAGATTTATAATTTGTAAATAAGAAATCTTTTCTATGTTGTTTTAATCCATATTTCAGCTTTCCGCCTTTCAGGTAAAATGTCACATCTCGTGAACGGGATGTTTAAGTTCCTGGCTTAAATGACATACACTATCTTCCGTTTCAGTCGGTTAATTACTCCTGCCACTCCAAAGGCGCAACACACTTTTCCTCTTCGAAGAATGCGTCCAAGTGTTTGAAAACGAGATTCCTGTCATTTATTAACGTGTTGTTCTTAGCTGTAGGTGCGCCGATCGGATCAAATTTCATTTTAAAAGGAGACGAATAAAGTACTCCGTGATGGGTACATTAAAATGCCCGTAAAATATAAGTACGAATTTACAATATAGATGTTCCTTGATACACAAAGCTGCTTTTATGTAACACAAAAAATTTAATTTTTCATTCACTAATATAGCTAGCTGTATGCCAGTTTTTTGTCGGTTATGCTATTAACAAGGTATTTATGCACCAAACGAAAATGGAGTTATTTCTGCATGTTTCATATTTAATGTCTTAAATGATCTAAGAAAGCTTACTTTTTTTTTTTTTCGAAAACTTAGAACTAAGGCATTGAACTCTGAAAATCAAGTAGTTTACTGTAGTGGAAATAGGATACAACATAAAGATCATTTTAAACTTTAATACTGGTACAGGTATTTTTTAACGAAGAATACTTGACAAAATGTTAAAAAATATGTTTATAAAAATATATCCCATGTGTATACCGAATTCTTCATTGAGGACTCATTACCATGACCTAAACTTTGTCCTTGAAGAAGGGTGACATCATTAGAGCATTTCTAATATCTATATAAATACAAACGTACATCTCGTTGAAATGTGAATATGTATCACTGAACGAGCGCTATAAGTAAAACTTTTTTTTATTGAAAATGTAAAGAATTTGAAATTTTCCATTCATTGAAGTAACTAGTCTTTTGATATTTAATACCTTGCAGGGGACCGCACCTACCGTTTGCACGGTTTATCTGTTTTAGATGTTTGGGAAAGTGCAAGCATATATGACCCCAAGGAAATCTAATTCAAAATCAAAACAGGACAATACAGAACATAACGTGTCAGTACCTTAACCTTTTAACTTCTGACAGAATATATCGCACAGAAAGAATGAAATGGGCACATGATAATCCAATGTAAAAAGTGCACCTTTCATTCTCGGTGTGTGATATGTGTCCCAAACAAAATGGTCTTCTACACAAGTTTCACATTTAATTTGAAAAAAACTGAAAATTTTTAGCTCCTATATTTTTTTCGAATTATTAATGGGATCAAAAATCATTCTAAGCAAATGCTTAATGCATGGAAGATAGGCTTTTTTTTTTTTTCAATAAACTCCAGTGTTACATTATTTTAAAAATTTCTTTTTTTTTTTTTGCAATAAAACATAACATTCGTTTGTGCCGCATCAGTACTAAAATGATTTTTTTAGTTGTTCACCCAAAAATTATTGCATTTCAAATAGATAAATACATTTGTGCATACATTTTAAAGATAAATACAACGTTTAAAAAGCATAATGCGCAATCAAAAAGCTTGTTGTCTTTTGTCGGACGTCTGTGTATCCATAAGATCACCATTTTTGCACTGAAAAAGGCTTCCCTTTTAACTCCAAAACACGTGTCTGCAGTTTTCCTGCGCATTTGGGCTTTTTAAACGTTGTATTTATCCTTAACTTATTGCATTTGTTTATAAACATTTAAAAGGTCAACTTGAAAACCTAATGCGTATCTGAAAATTGAAAATAGTTCATTGTTTCTTACTATTAAATTATGTATGTAATTATGATCATAAAAAACTAAAAGATATTTGCTTATTTCTTCACATTGTAGCATTTATTTGTTTGAAGCGTTTCTTTTGTAATTAAATATTTGTGCAATTAAATGTTTCATTTTTACTTCATTTCGCTTGAGCGCATATTTTTTTAAAAAGCAATTATGAATTCAATTTTAAAATAATGTGTAGCAAAAAAAAAACCCCAATTTCAAAATAATTGCTTTGCTCACATATCGATAAACAAAATAATTAACATCTGCAGAGAATGCACTCGCTGCCTGCTACGAAAGAAAAAAAAATCCTTCAGATAGCTGCTTTGTAAAATGTGATAATTATCTCTTTATTATTTGTAATTGATTCTGCGGTAAATCCTTTAAAAAACGAAATTAAATTTTTAAAAGACGAAACATGTTCACTAGCGAAAACTTCTCTCTCGAAACTCAGCTTGTAATTAGTCTCTAAATTAGTGTTAGATTTTATCTCGTGAAGTGCAAATTGAAGGAACAAGAGACGACTTTCGAAGGAAATTAGCTTTTAAGAAAAGGCGATTGTGTTGTTTTAAAAGAACGTGGTAGGTCGCTGTTAAAACAATTTAGGCAATTAGGATGTTAATGTCAAAAAGGTACGGAAGTTTTTGCTAAAGAAAATCCTTTTTTTTTACTTATTTATGTTTTTTATTTGTGTCATGAGTATGAAAAAATGTTTTGTGATAAAATATCAGGATGAACAAACTTTGTTAACTAACAGAAATCCTCTAAGGGAAAAAGATGATGTAGTTCGCGAAAAACTCTGGTAGTAATTACTTTCCAACATTGTTTATGTTAACCATGGGGATAGTAATTAAATTTTTATCTTATGAATATTATTATGCATGGCTTGCAATAATGCATATAAAAAGTATCAGGGACGAACATTTTGAAGAGATTAAAGACTTACGTTACATTTTCTGAATTTTAATGATGTATATGTTGGTTTTAGCGTTGAACTCTTGTTTAAGCATATACGCCATTTGAATATGATGCTTAAAATATAGCTAGGATTTTCGGTTTCGTGATAGGCTTGTACACGTTTATCACATTTGAAAGTGTATAAATAAAAAATCCGCTAACAAGAGTTGTATGCGCACTTTTGTACGCGCATTCAACTTTTATTTTTTTACTTTAAGAAAAGTATAATGTAGAACTTTGCGGTATGTTTTTTTTTATTTGAAGTTACTAAATATGCACAATAAAGTGCTATTTTTGAGCATAAATAAATGTATGCTCTTTCTACAAACTTCAAACGTGATATTCTAAGAAATAATTACAAGAAAGCTATTATCAAATGGCCATTGTCTATGTTAAAATTCCTGTATTACTAACTTAGATCCAATGCCAAAAAATGTTACACCTCTTTTTGTGTTTCCTTTATTTTTTTAGTAGAAACCAATTTTTAGTAGAAACCAGTTGAGAATAACCGTGCGTAATTACAGCCTTTTTTTTTTTTGAAAGCCCCTACCTCTGAAAAAAATGATTACTAGAGCACTGCGTGGGTGTAATTATGACAATTAATAACTAATACACTGCAAATAAGGAACTGTTGTTTTGACAGTATAATGGAGGCCAAGATTTCAATTTAAAACTAAAATAAACTACATAATAAACTGTAAAAGTAGCAATTTTAGTTTTTTACTCTAAAGTTAGAAATTTACAGTTTATTGCCTGTATGGTACAGTTAATTTAGCTGTATTGTACTGTAAAAACAACAGTATAATGCTTTCAGCAGAGGTTCCTGTCTAAAACTGTAAAATGCACGGTAATAAACTGTCAAATTAGCAATTTTGCAGTTTCAGTACTGTAAAAGTAAAAATTTTACAGTTTATTTCTGTAAAAGTGGCAATGTTTAGTTTAATACTATAAAATTAGCTGCATTATACTGTAAAAACAACATTCACTTTTTACAGTGTAGATTTTCAAAAACACTTTTTAATAAGGGCATTTTTTTATTCTAGGATGAAACCACGAAAGACTGTTACGAAGCCAGACTCATTGTGCGAGGCGTGGATGGCAGTGATTCCAGAAAGTATACTCTATACGTAGAGAATGAACGAGGAAAGGAGACGTTTGCTGTAGCTTTAGAAGTCAGAGGTAAGTCATAGGTTTTTTTACTACCTCCTCGGATCTATTTCACAGTAAATAATGTTAAATTATAGTTTACAAAAAAAAATAAAAAATACGATTTTAGAGTCAATCAATCGCTAAGTGTTTACATGCCCTTATAATACATCAACATGTAATATAGTTTAGCCTTTAGTATTAACAATAGTATACTTTTTTATTTACAAAGAATGTGAATTTCATATTTCATTCAATGTTACATGAGCTAATATTTAGAAAAGTGCCAATTTGAGTCCCAAGTGAATTTTCACAAGTATTTCAATAACTAGTTAAAAAAATAATTTTCCCCAGAAAGAAGATAAGTTTTTCTTTCATTTCATCTAATAACATCAGAAAAATTTTTTTTTTTTTCATCAGAAAATATTGTGTTTATACATCAAAAATCAGATCGGTAACGTGTCCCAAGTAGCAAAGCTCAGCATGCAAACAGGTCATGCGCACTTTCTAACTTCCCAAAAAAACGCACTTGCACAAAAAACGATTCTATTTTTACCCCTTTGTTAATATTTTACTTCATTTTTGTTTTAATCGATTTCTGATTTTCTAGCTGATGCGAAATAAGCGTGTCCCAAGTTCCTTCGTCAGAGTGGTAACAATAACTTCCGATCTATGTTTAGGCTCCCAAAATCATTTCCTGCACCTATACCACGTGATACTGAGTACCTGGTGGAAAGTTTTATCGAATTGTAATTAAAAATTTGCATTTCTGCATCTAAAATTGTAGGTAAGATTTTTTAAGTGATTTTATAAAATGTGTGTCATTTGAGTCATCAGATCGGTAACACGCTCTAAAATGCGCAGTTTTTATTACTTTAAAAATTATTTTATATATAAGTATAGTCCTTTGTTACAAGTGAAAAAACCACGTATTTGATTTTGGTTTAGTGCGATCGACTCGGAAATAAAAAAAAACTTTGTCAGTTTGTCAGATCGGTAACAGTCAGAGCGGTAACATTGAAAAACAGCAAATATGTTACAGAACTAACTCACACGTTTCAGAATTATAAAAAGCAAAAATCATACTTTAGCCATATATATTGAATATTTTTGTTCTTAAAAAATGAAAAGCAATGAGTTTTGGTACAATTGCTTCATTTGTGGTTTGTATGACCTAACAATAGAAGTTAGTAAAATAAGAAAAATTGACACTGCAGAAATTAAGTTAATTAATTATTATTATTTTAATTTATTTATTTATTTTTTTTTTTTTTTTTTGTGCCTCAATTTCTTATAACTTCGCTAAATAACTAGATAATAACTAGCATGGTAAATTTGAATTTCTGATCAAGAAATTAAATTTCCTGCAACTAATTAAAGAAAAGCAAGCAGCAGAGTTGTGTGTTGAAAAAGTTGAAGTTGTGTGTTGTTTTAAAACAAAACAAATGTTTTATTAGCTTGGATTTGGTAATCTCATAATTTATTTTATCTAAAAACCTTATCGCTCATTTTTATTTCCAAGAAATGCTTTTTCATAATGATATTTGATTTTTTAGCCTAATATATATATTTTAATATAATTATCTTAATTCTATGTTAAAAATGCAAGGAAATGATATCGTATTTAGAGATGTTAACGAAGACTGAAAGCATAAACTCAAATATGTAACTCATATTAACATCAGATCTGTAACATTCATCAGATCTGTAACGGCTTAAAAGTGAGTAATCTAAGGGGGTAAATAACTTCCTTGACCTCCCCCCTTTTATTTTCTTGCATTTAGACCCAATTTAGACTTAAAATCCAATATTAGTTTTTTTCTGCAAAAAATTTTTTTTTCAGAAAACTTCAACTTCAAATTGGCACTTTTCTAAATATTGGCTCACATACAAACAACTGAAACATTTATAATGCATCAACATGTAATATAGTTTAGCCTTTCTACTTGAAAGCTCGAAGATTGCACCAAGGGCACTTTGTTTTAAACATTTTGCACAAAATTTATGCAGTTGTTTTTCCTTTTCCATTTGCTTTACAAAGTTAAAGATACTGAACTGATATTTTTTTTTTGTTCAAAAATTTTAAGCTTCTTAAACTTTGTTTTAGCTCACTGAGTGATAATGATGATGATGATGCAATAATATTTTTTGAAGTATTATCTATATATCAGATATCAGTTTAAATAGGGAAATAAGTGTCAATTTGCATAGTTATACGAATTGGGAGTATTATGAAAAAGACTTTAACATGCGTTTACTTCAAGTGAATCATTTTTTTTTACTTACCGTATTTTTCGGCGTATAAGACGCACCCAGTTTTAAGTTAAATCTCCCAATTTTAATTAATCTTAAATTTATGCCGTATAAGAAGGTGCGTCTTATAATCCGAAAAATACGGTATATTTGTCACAAATACTACAAAAAGTGTGTTCTAATTTGTTCCCAATTAAAAGTGATGAAAAGTATAAATAGTTATTTTTTTTGTTAAAATTTTTTTCTCTCTACCATAAGTGATCATCAACTAAAAACAAATGTAAAAATTAGCTACTGCTTGTAGATCCGAGTTTCACGGTTTCAAGAAACTCATTATCCAATGAAAAATAAAAACAATCTATGTGAAGTCATCATTGGCTCCCATTTTTCGGTTACTGAAAACCTCAAAACACGTGTTTACAATCAGCTGCTAGTATGTGCATTTTCAAAGTTCTGCTTCCAATTATTAACGTAATATGTACATAGGGATTCATTTCGTTTTTTGAAATTATTGGCGATAAAATAAATATATTATGCTTTTCTCCCACTTTTTCTGTTTTCAATTCGTTTTATTTATACATTTTGAAGAACCACATTTTCACGTTTCTCTTTTAATGCGTTGTATAAAGAAAACACATATAATGATGTTCTTTTCATTACTTTGAATCCCTCTTATTTGCTTCTATATATTACTTTTAATTTGATATCTCGGAAAAATATCGTAACTTACATTCAAGAAGGTTAAATAGCTTTAAATCAAACACGAAAGAGAAATCACAAATTTGCGCTGTCTTCTCTTCAAACAAAATTTCCCCCTAATGTGCAAAAATCTGGCGAAGAAAGCAATAGAGAAAAGAATACTTCGCTGGAAGCCAAGATTTTTGTCATAATAACTCTCATCCCTTTATCATATTAGGTCTGAAATATTTACTTTCCTCGTATTATATTTGTCAAAGTAATCCAACTTTTCTCCTTTCTTGGATACCTAAACTTAATTACACGCAGCGGATTCGATTCGTCGGTTATGTAAATAAAGGAGGCATTTCAAGCTCTCCTAATTTGAATTGATTATGGTTAATGTTTTTTCATCTCCATTCAATGAATATTTAATAAAAACATCTTTTTCTCGGAAATTTCAAGAAAAAGAAAATAAAGTAGGACAGAGAACGGTAATTCACTTATGTTAGGAAAGGAGTTCTTGAAAGTAGCTGTCTAGCCTATCAAGTGTATTTCCTCTATATAATCAGCAAATACATTTCGGATACAATATATATGCACTAGAAATTATTTCATATGTAAACGTACTGACTGAGAGATAATTGTCTTACAATTATTTTTAATAGAGTTATAATTGCTACAGCTTCCTTTTTTAAGTACTGTAATCCCAATATTTTTAGTTTATAAGCTCCTTAAGATATTTTTTGACTAACTGTTAATATGGTCCTGCTTTAGAGATGTAAATGTATAAATTTTAATTTATAAAAGTGAAGTATTATTAATAGAATTTTTATTGATTATTTCATAAATAATTTATATATATATTTTTTAAAGTCTAATTTAGTCAATTTAATGGGCACAAATATGCTGTCAGCTCTGGGGGTTGGGGGCTCCATTTTTTTATTCTGGGTTTGGTTAGGGTATATATTTGTTTAATTATGTTCCCCCCCCCCTTTTTTTTTCAAGTAACAAATTTGAAGGCACACCCGTCTACAAAACCATTCAAGTTACTTCTTGCTTCGTAACTTTTTTAATGTTAACTTAATAAAATCATGGTATGTATCTTATTTTTGAAGCACATATTTGTCAATTAAGCATGCGCAAATTCCGTACTGACCGATCTATAACTAAAATGTGTTATTAAGACATCGCGTGCAGAATAAAATAGTTTGTTCGGAATGAAAAAGAATGATCTTGAGATTTTTTTTTTTCAAATTAACCCATTAAACGCCGCTATATGAACCACATTAAAAATATCTTAATTTTTGTATGTTTTGAGGTTCAATACGCATCGACAACCATATGTAACTTCAATTTTTCAAAAATATTTATTTAGTCATGAGATATGGTATGGTCCCAAAATGGGAGACTTGGCGTTTAATGGGGATAACATAATTATATTTTCTTCAATAGTGATGATCGAATAAAATCTGGCTAAAACTGGTTAGAAAACATAAAAACTAGTTTTGTGCAGTTAGCAAAGTTAACTATTAATACCTCACTTTTTTTATTATTAAGTTGATATCTTATTTAATCAATATAAAAGCTTTGAAGTAAAAAACATGTAAGTTTTTGCATATTCTAAGCATCATTTTTTTTCATGAAACGGAAATTGTTCCTAATAATTTTTAACTTTTTAGCCTGAAGCCTTAATATTTTCATTGACCACAATGAAGAAATTAAAACTTCAAATTAACAATGCCGGGAATCAAGTAAATGTAGTCTGTAAATGAAAATGACTGTAACCCTAGACAAGTATAAAACAAAACTAAGAAATTTTTAAACAGCACAACTTTATATTACTTTCCTCATAGGCGAGGTTCATTGATTTATTTTTTCTACTGTGTACCTATTGTATACATCGCAGCATGTTGGATAACATGTTTCATAATTTACAATATCAGAATGTTTTTTGGACAAAAAAAATCTGGTTTTTTATTGAAGTAGAGGTATAAGTAACGATTTCAGTTTCTCCAATTTCGTATCAAAACCTGCAATAATTCCTAAAAATGCAGCTTGATTTTTTTATCCAATTATATTTATGATCTAAGCAATAGGCATGACGACTTTCCTTCTCAATTATCTGATCAGAGTATAGTGGGGGCGACCAAGTGGTACTGCACTCATTTTCTGGTACTGCGCTACAATTTGTTGTCCCTGGCTTGTCTAAAGCTTGCTGCAAAGTCAAGAAATTTAACACCATTTTTGATGTTAAGAAATTGTAAAAAAATGTATTTTTGAAATTGAACTTCCCTTACTAAACCTGAATGTCACTTACCAAGAATTTAGGAGGAAGGCCTCACCCCCTCTTCTTAGGGGTGCCCCCGAAGGACGGGAAAGAAGCTTGATGTCTCAGACTGGTCCAATGAATTTTTAAGGGGGAGGGAGGGGGCGGTTCGAATGATTCAAATATCATATTAGGGGAGAATCCTTCTTTAGGGAGATGATCCATTGTCCTTGGGCATGACTGATCATTGCTTATCTAGAACATTGTACAGAATGAGTGGAATGTCACCTTTTCTGAGAAAAACACCTTCTTTTGAACAACAAAAGAAGAGCCCGGAAATACCTCTTCATGACAAAAGAGAGCTTACTATGTTCAAATACAAAGGGCAACCTTCAACAGCAAATGAAACGAGCAGTGAGTTTATTCATGCAAAGTGAGCGAGATTTTAATTCTGCTTTCTTGAGATTTGTTCTTCTAGTCAGAACCTGCCAAGTCTCCCATTTTGGGACCTTCGTAAATAAACAGCTATAAAACCCTTTCAAATTATTTTTCTTGACCCCTGCTTATTAGGACTTGAAAAGAGATCTCTTGTGATTTATTTTCAATGTTTTTAAACGCCTGCATTCGATTTAGTTATTTTTAAGGATTTTTTTTCCTTATAAAGTAAAAATCAGAATTTTCTCCTAAATTAACTATTTTTTAAAAAATAGAAATTAAGTTTCAATTTTTTTGAAAAAAATACCAATCAAGTTAGGCACTTTGTTGGTTAATAACAAACACTTTCAAGAAATATATCTCAAGTACTTGCGAAGGAAAAAAATCTTAACCTAAGGTTCCCAAAAAGGGAGACTTGGCGCTTAATGGGTTAAAAGTATATGTAAGGCCCAAACAAATAAAACCACTTGCGGCGTTATAGTTAATAATATTGATTTAAAATTATTAAATATTTTTTTCAAATTATATTTAATAATTTTGAACCAATATGACAATTTTTAAATTAGGCTATTATCTATGCTTCAAACAAAGTAAGACTGTATCTTATATTTTTAAACAGTTTTACATGTTTAATGTATTTTTTTCACAACTTTGCATTTTTTATTATTATAAGAGAAAAGGGTATTTTTAGTAAAACAGTTGGGCTTGTATTCTATTGGTTATTTTTCACAAAAAATGAGAGAAAAGCATGTTATTAGTATTTCTTGTCACCTGTTTTTACTTGGACGTCTAATTTGAGCAACCCCCTGTGGTAAAACTGACCCGCAGAATAAATTGTAATTTTTCGAGGCAAGTTAGACCATAGAGAAGAAAAAAAATACTTATTTTAGAAGAAAAAATTTAAAATAGGTACAAACACTTAAGTTTAAACACGGTTTGATGTGTTAAATATCTGGAATTTGTTCTCGTTACGTTAAAGAGCAAATAAGCTGTCAACGTTTAACATCTCAAGTGTTAGGTTTGCGTTAAAACGATATTCTCTACACAGGTAATATCCTCCGTGCTTCGTTGGCTCTCCTAAGTTTCAAAATACTTACGATGCAAAAAATTTTTTATAACCCATCGTAATAACTGTGATAAGAGGAAAATTGAATTCAAGATGATGTGGCTACGAATGCAAATAGTGAAGAAAAAATATTCTTCCTCTTTGCGCCGTCATCAGCTTCTTTGAAAGAACTCTCAGCAGTTGGAAATCACAAAACGAATCAGGCAATAGCCTGAGACAATGGGAGAGAGGTTTGGTGATATATCGGCTCGAACTGAAATTGCGAAGAATAAAGTTTTCAAAAAAGTACTGCCGTTGAATTTTATGTGAGGATTGCCGCGGAGATAAGAAAGAAAGTTTAAGCACATTACCTCTTAGATTTCTCTTAGGAGAATTGAATCCAAATGACGTTTTCCCCCGAGTTGAACGCTTTTGTTTCTTATGATATTAAAAGGAAAAATTTATCATGTAAATGTAAAATGTATGCGTATCAAAAAATATACAAAGTTGTTTATTTGTTCTATATTCAGTTCAATTGAGTATAATGATTATTCTTTTGATCTTTGTTTCTGATCGATTTAATTTTCATAAATATTTTCCGAAGAGGTATTTCCGGATGTTTAGTAATTTTATAGCTCTAATTTCACCAATGAAACAGTTGGAAGACTAAAAAAGGATCCGTACAAATAATCCAAACGTTCAACGTATGACAAAATTTATTTTACAAGTAAAATTTGAGTGGTGGTTCTTAAAGTTTTTTTTTTTTTTTTTTAATAATACGATGAGGGATAGTAACATTTTTTTTAGAACAAATGATTTAGTTGTGTGTTTATGGAAAGAAAATAAAAGAGCGAAACAAAAATCATCATGGATATGCATACTAGCAGTCCCATCTATGACAGCTTCTTACTTTTTATTAAACTATCTAGTCGAGTGTAAATAGACAAAGGTCATTTGAAAGGCTTTCAGTTTGCTTAAATTCGTCAATTAAAAGCGATGTCGATTTCTTAATATTTTTGAAAAAGAATGGATAAATATAAAAACGAAATAAAAATTTAAAAAAAAAAACATTGTAGAAATATTTTTATACTAAATAATATTCCGTGATTGACCTACTAGCTTTTTCACACATATACGGTAAAATAATTATTACTGATAGGTTGTTGAAATGACTTATAAAATAATATTTATTTTGTTAAAAATGTATTGAGTGACTCATAAAATAAGTTTGACTGATATTTAGTGTAAGATAAAATGAACTCAAAAATGTTACTTTGCATGCAAACAACAAAATTGGATTTGAAATATTTTAAGGATAAAACTGTTGTGATAACGAATTTACATAACCAAAAACATCTCCCTTCTTTCTATCCACTCTAATCTAGTATAGCATTTTTAGTGTATTACTACTTGGAACTACTAATGGAGAAGATACTTTTGAAATCAAAGAAAAAGTATAAAACATTCATGCAAAAGGTTCGATTCTGAGTGAACCAAGTTCATTTTGTCATGATTTCTCACATGTTTGGTAGATGTAGAAAGCTCAAATGGAGACAAAAAATATGGTGGGAAATATTTTTAAAATCTAAAATTATATTCTCCAGTATTACCACAGTTAACAGTTGCCTTTTTGAAGATCGCAAAAATAATTTCTAGCTCAGGAGCAATAACCAATGAACAGCCATGTATCCACCTCACTTATGCTTTCTCTATTAATGACTTTTTACAAAACTAAAAAAAAATGTTTAACTCCACTTGAACAGTTGCTCTAGATCTTCTATCTTGTATTAAAAAGTTATACCATAGCTTTTTATAAAATAATTTTTTTTTATTAATGACTTTGGGCTAGTTTGCGAGCTTTATTTAAAGGAAAATGATTGCCCCTCTAATTTGGAAACAAAAATTATATTCTTTAAGATGAAGCCTCGGAAAAAAAGTTTCGACCTATCTAGTGAAAAATCAGCGCTGACACGTGTTTCAGAAAATCATGTTCAATAACTTTTTTTTAAAAACAAAATTCGTATACATGTGCAAAATTGATTTTTGAAGTCATCAATTAATTCAATTTATTCATGTTAATTCAATTTTCTAAATGCAAATATTTACCTACTTCGTTACCAAAAAGTATTTTTTATTCCTGCTTTTTTCAAAAAAATTTTTTAGCCTAAGTATATTCAACAAATTTCTTACCCTAAATCAGCTTTTATAAAGTTAAATATAGTATTATAGAAAACAAAGGTAGAAAATGATTCCTCTTTTTGCATTCATTGTCAAAAATTTTACTCAAATCACTGGGGAAATAAGATTTATAGGTTTTTTAGAAACGATTTTATATCTGAAACATTCAACTATCAAAACTTATCAATTGTAACTGTCATTT
>JAXGGA010011318.1:0-42947 GCA_038373865.1 Uloborus plumipes
TAACTTTGATTCAAGTTCTTTAATTTTCTTTTCCACGTGATTCTCTACTGTGGTGATTCGATTCTCAACACCGTCTGAGTTGTTGCAGGATGCTGATAACTTTGATTCAAGTTCTTTAATTTTCTTTTCCACATGGTTTTCTACTGTGGTGATTCGATTCTCAACGCTGTCAACTTTTTCTTCTATAGCCTCCACTTTATTTTCCATATTGGCAAATTTATTTTCCACCAAACTTTTCATCGACGTTAGATCGCACTTAATTTCTTCTTGACTTGAAGTTATGCTCGCGGTTAAATCACTCTTTAATTGTTCTTGATTAGTAGCCAGAGTCGCCATATCATTCTTGATTTCTTCTTGACTTGAAGTTATGCTAGCGGTTAAATCACTCTTTAATTGTTCTTGATTAGTAGCCAGATCATTTTTTAACTGTTCTTGATTAGTAGCCATGATCGCCATATCATTCTTAACAGCGTTGATAGCATCAAGGAGTTTTTTTAGTTGTTCCTCCATTGCTCGAGTAATCACCATAAAATTCTGAAGTCAAAAAGTCCTCAGGAAGAAAAGTCCAAGTTCACAGATAATTCCAAGAAAGTCCTTGAAGATGCCCCACGTTGGGCGCCAAAATTGTAACGAGTCCGTAGCACCTTCAACTTTCTTCAAATGAGCATTCCAATCTTGAGGAAGTAACTATAAATTTATTTACAAGTATGTACACTATTTACAATAAGAGCAGGAAACAATTGCTAAACATCCAGCAATTAGGCAGCAAACAGTACACTGTACTCTCAACAGTAACTCAGCACCACGTATCTAACGTGAACAGTAATTAAGAAATTACAAAAGCAAAACATCGCCCAAGCGAATAAAAACGAGCCTCTCAGAAAATCCCATCTGAGAAAAACTAACTGACTTGTGTTCAAGGCCAGCTGTTTATACACGGAAAGAAATGTCCACAATATTCTAGAAAAACCCGGAATATTTTGTCATTCATAACTTGAACAATCCATTCACAAATTCTAGTGATAAAAAGAAAAACCACGCGGAAATGTCTTCACGCTTATCAAAGTTAGGGCAAGTGTAAAAACTACAAAGTGTTTCAGGGCCGGTATACAGATGATAAAAGTGATATCTTCAGATACATTTGCAACATGTCGCCAGATAAAACCAAAACTAATGAAAATAAAGCAAGGCAGGAAAAACCACAACTATTTACAAGATTTGTAACAATATTCTTTATAATCTGTTTTAACTGTTTATCGGTTTTCTTGTTTCTCGAGCAAGTTTCTCAGAAAATCAGTGGCCGGATAATCTTGTCGCAATTGCCCCTTCTCCCCCTCCCCGGCCATTGGGGGCTTTTGCGAAATAGATTCAAAAAATGTGCATGAAAAATGTTTTATAGAATTCTGTTTTTGACAGAAAAGAGCTTTAAAAATTTCATTATGACGAATTTTCAAACCTATAATTCGCCACCGTGAAACATCATGATTTTCCATGACAAATTCTCGAAATTAAAATTATTTTGGTTTTGATGATGAGACGCTCTGTGATTTGGAGTTCTATGCTTTGCTGAGGCCCCATTGCCATGCCTCATGCGTCTGTACATGTACAATGAATGATTTAATTGAAAACAATGCTTTGGTTTCTTGGAAATTGTAGATGAGGGGGAGCACGGAGCGGTCTTTTATAAGTGAGAATTTACCCACTTTCCCCTAGACTTTAAGAAAGACAAGGTATATGTTATACGTGTGCGTATTTGTTATTTCCATTGGATTCAAAGCATAGTATATATTGAGTTATTAATGACTTGAATCTTTTCTGACACCGTGGAAAAATTTAAAATGTAATTGATGCTTAAGACCTTCAAGTCCAGTTTTTTCATAGGGGGAGTTTAAGCCCCCAAAGCCCCCTCCTGGGTGCGCGCCTGCACACACACACACACACACACACACACACACACACACAAATAAAAAAATAATAATAATAATAATAATAATAATAATAAAACGAAAACGATTACCTCGAAAAAGCACTTTAAAGCTTCTCTTTTAAATTAGAACACATAGCAAGCTTGACATTAAGTCACTCTTACTTTTTTTTAATAATTGAGCTAAAGCTAAAGCGTTGAGATTTTCTCTTGTGTTTGAGATAGCTGTTAGTTTTAAAATAGGCAATAAACATTTTGTTGATCGTTTGAAATTTTTGTCTAACTTCAAAAAAATAAAAGAATTGTTTTCTATTTTTTCTTTTCTTGTTTCCTTCTTTTCTCTTTAGTTCATGATAATTTCAATTTGATGATTGGATTATTGCCTTCTTATGTATTTATGAAATTTGTCGTGTTGTGAAAATTAAATCACGTGTGGTGAAAATTAAAATAAAAATCTAAAAATTAAAACCATTTATTCTTTTGTTATTTTCTTCTTTATTTACTTTAAAAACAAGATTACATTTTAATTTGATGCTTATGGGGATATTATATCCTTCCTAAATATTAATTACTGTAAAATGTAATGCGTCTTCGATCGTGTTGTAAAAGTTTCATTAGAAATCTGGAAATTAAATTTATTTATTTTTCAACTTAATTATTTTTTTACAATTTATGAAATATTTAACGTGATGGTGGGGAGATTGCTTTCTTTCTTAAGTTTATTTTATTTAATTTTTATGAATTTTGTCTTCTATTATGTGAACATTTCATTCAAACTTTAAAGATTAAATAAATTCATTTTCTAGTTTTTCCTTTTTATTTTTTCTTTAAATTCATGATAAGTTCAATTTGATGGTTATGGTGAAATTTTTTTTATTCTTAAGAATTTATTGTTAGTGCTTTAAAAATTTCATTCAAAATCTAAAAGTTCGGTGCATTATTTTTTTATTTTGTAAATTATGAACTTGATGTCCGTTTTGAAATCAGTTCCTTCTTATGAAGTTTTATCACTTTGAAATAGTCCTTGATCGTACGGTTAAAATTTCATTCAAAATTCAAAAATTGATTAAACTCCTTTTTTTTAAATTTATTTTTCTTCTTTCTTTCTTTTTTCTTTCAAGCTGTGAAAAATTTAGTGAGATGGTTGTGGGGAGATTACTTAAAACTATGAAATTGCCCCCCATTCATGTTGTAAAAATTTCATTCAAGCTTTACAGTTCAAATAAATTCATTTTACAATTTTTCTCTTTCCTTTAATATTTCTTTCTTTTTTATTCGCAATCACTTCAATTTGATGGTTTTGGTGAGATTATTTCCCCTCTAAATATTAATTATTGGGTGATTTGCCTTCGATCGTGCTGTAAAAATTTAATTCGAAATCAAAAAAGTAAATAAAGGCAATTTTTTATTTTTACTTTCTTTCCTTGCTTTTTTTTCATTTAATGAAAAATTTCAGCATGATATGATGGTTGTGTGGTTGTGCTTCCTAACTAAAGTTTATTTATTGCCATGAAATTTATTCTCTCGATCATGTTGTAAAAATTTTATTCAAACTTTAAAGAGTTTGCTAATTTTTCCTGTTCCCTTTCTCTTCTTTTTCCTCTTGTTCATTAGATATCTTGTATGTTTTTTCATTTTCGTATGTATTTTGTTGTTTTTCCTTATAAAATGTATTGAATAAAAGTCCTTTGCCCCCCCCTCCCACCCCCCACCCCCTGGAAATTTTTGAGGAAGCAGAACACGTCTTGGAAAAGATCTTATTTCAGTTTCTAGCTCTTTTTTCTTATAGAAGTGAAGACTGGAAGCACGAATTGAGAAACCCACTAGTTTCTTGACCAAGGTCAGTAACTTTTAACCTTGAATTATTGTAGCGGAAACCGTCGGGAAATGCTTGCCGGATGGTGGAACAATGATAACTTGCTACATCCGTGCGACAATGCGAATACGGATAAAAATTAATATATTTTTATTTTTTATTTTATCTTTTTTCTTTTTCTTTTCTTTTCTTCTTCTTTTCTTTATTTTCTTTTCTTTCTTTCTTTTCCTTTATTGCAAATTTTTATCTAGATATTTCACGTTTCATACGATCCATTCCGTGATTATGCATATTAGAAAGATAAGCGTTTTATTTTAAAGTAAAGTCAACAACGTAAAAAGAGCACAAGTTTCGTAGAAAAAAAATTGCTTTTTTGCAAATTAGTGTCATTTAAAAGGTTGCTGATTTCACTTTGATTTTCACGCACAAATGTATTTTTTATCTTTGTTAAATATTTTATTTGTTTCAAGAAAGTTATCAACTGTGTGGAAGAACAAAGTTTCGACAAAATTTAGTTCGTATAAAAACCCGATGAAATATAAAAGTCGCAAAAAAAAGGAATTTGTACACATCATTTTCAGAGTGAATAATATGCAATAATTAAGTTTATGTAGAGGGATATGGGGCAAAGTGAAATATTTAAGTTTACTTACCTGTTTCAAACGGAACAAATGGGAATTTTCTTCTAAAAATTATTGTACATTAAGAAGGAATAATGCATTTAGTAATACAATTTTGTTGAAATATTATTTATTATCTTTGGCAGTTATTTTGTACTTTCAAAAAAATGTGGAAATTTTTCACCTTAAAAAATCGTGGGACAAAGTGAAAAACAAAATATTTTTGTTGTGAAAAATTTTCTATTCGACGATTAACAGTAATTTTCATCAAATGAATGCGTAAATAAAGGAAAAAAATTACAACGAAAAGTGAACGAATAAGTAAATATATGAATAAATAAATTAATTAATATGTGAGAAAAAATAAATTAGGGAACGAAATAGGAATGAATAAGAAAATGAGTTAATGAATGAGTAAGTAAGTAAGCAATTTAAAATAACGTAAGTAAAACAATTAATGAAGAAATACGTTCGTGATTTAATAAATAAATGAATAAGTAAACGAAATGAACTATTTCACTTTGCCTAGGCCCGTCATTTAGGGGGGGGGGCGACTTTGAGAAATCAATGTGTTTACATATAAGTGGACGTGGTTTTTGTTGTTTTCTGTTGAAATTGTATTGTGTTTTTACCCTTTGCCCCCCCCCCCCCCAGGAAAAAATTTGAAATGTCGTGCCTGACTTTGCCCCATCCACTTTGCCCCACGTGCATTTGACTAATTACATCGAACATTAAAGATAAAAAATGCCTAATATAAACTAAATAAGGACTGCACTCGACAAAAATACATCTCAATTTATAGTTGAAATGGTAATTACAAAAATTTTATCCTTTGATAGTAACAAGAAATATTTTTGAAAAGCCATGAATATTACAATAGAGGTATCAAATTTTGAAAATAACTTGTGTTATTTGTTTCGCTGATCTTTGGAGCTACTTATTTTTCGACACGAATCAACTATATGTCTAGGACCTTTCTTAAAGTATAGCTAGATATGTGGAGCTGCAAACTGAAAATATTTTACCATTTCACTTTGCCCCACATTCCTCTACTAATCTTGCATCTCTCTGTTTTTATGTTCGCATCCCCTTTGTCTGACAGTACTCGGCCAATTTAGCTCAACACACATCAAGAAAATTTTGAAACGACATAGACTATATTACAGGATATCGTTACGGGATTTAACTGGTTTCTACCAGTATCCAGAAAAAAAAAATTGCGAAAACGTTTAATGAATCCTTACAAGGGTCAGGAATGCAGACTGCTGACAGTTGTGAAAAACATTTTTAGCTCCTAAAAGTTAGGACTAAACTGACGAACTACTTTTTTTTCTGAATAAAAATACAAATTACCGATGCATCGCGCACTGATTATGAAAATGAAAATAGCCATCAGCGTGGTCACTGGCGACCAATGCTAACTTGGGGAGAAAATAGACTTGTATGCTTAAAACGTATAAAAAGATAATTTCAAGCTAGAAAATGCAATTTATCTTCATTGGAAAAATAGTCAAAGGTGAACAAATTTATGATAATCAGTAAATTAAACAAAATGTTTATTAAACTTCAAGTATGCATGAGCGTTTTTATTTGCATAATGTCTTATTATTTGAATTTCAAAATGAAAAATTTTATTTTTCAAAAAAAGGTTTGTAAGTTTTTTATAAAACCTTTGTCTTTTTTGTAATTTAGAATAGACAAATGCAAGTAGATAATGTAATATTACTTCTTCTTGTATACAAAAGAAAGTGGAGTAGGATTATAGTTATGGAACATGGTTCAAAGCAGTGGTTGGAAAAACTACATATGTTTCGAAGCGAACTACAACTACAACTACTTTCTTATAAATGTAGTTAACTACAGCTGCAACTACTTCTTTTTAAATGTAGCGCGCTACACTACTTTTGAAATGTAGTTGCTACTTCGCTACTTTTAAAAATAAATAAATAAAAATAATACACCGTTTGAGGATTGAACTAAAAAATTCGAAATTTGGTTTAGATTAAGGTGCATTGGGGGAAGATGCCGTTTTAGCGAAGATGCCATATCATGTGTTTCACCCACAAACATAAAAAAAAAAAAAAAACAATTTGTCCTTTTAAGCCGTTTTTTTTTTTTACAATTTTTACGAATATTCGCGTCAGGAAAGGATTCAACAGCTGACAAGTTGAAAAACTTCAACTTTCAAAAATTTTTATTTCATGACAGCATAGTCAATTCTGGAAATGCTGGAAATTTATCAAACATTCATTATTTTCTCTGCCAAGCTCCATTCAATGCGAATATTGGCGGAATATGAAAATTACGATGCCAACCTAATCAATGATTTGCACCGGCTAGATTCGACCTTGTTTCTTTCTTTCCTTCATTTTTTTTCTTTTTCTATTTTCAAAGAAAAATTTAAAAGTAGTTTCCAGAAATCGCTACAAACTACCATTTTTTTGTATCGCGCTACTCACTACTCTTCTTTTTTCCAAACGGGTAGTGCGCTACACTACAAACTACTAAAAAATGTAGCATCTGCAGTAGTTTCGCTACTTGTAGCGCGCTACTTCCGACCACTGGTTCAAAGTGGCCACGAACAACACCAAAGCCACCAACTTTTTTGGGTTTACTGGCCACTGATAACTATCAATTTTTTTTTTAGTCTCAAGCTTTATTAGCTACCAAATGTTAAAATGTATTCAACTTCTTTATCAGCTGTTGCAGCTTCAACTATGTTACGGCCCTTCCAGATTGACAGAGCCATAAACAAGGACGAAATGGTCTCTGTGTGTTCTAGCTCTATAAGATTTCCAGGCAACTAAGCTGTTAGTTGTTAGGTATTTGCCCTCAATTCCCCCTCAGATTTGCTTTGGGAACTATGATTACAAATAAATCTGTTTTCTCTTAAATTTCCTATTTATTCCGGAAACGTAAGCGGTTATTTTGGAAAGGTTTCTGGATTCTGCAGAAGAACTCCAGTCTCATTTTGGGAAGGTTACGGACTATTAACGGAAAACTTTCCAATTTTTTTGTTAGATATGTTACTTGTAGAAATTTGGTACATCAGCTGCTCATTATTTTCCAGGAACGTTTCAAAATATAAAATGCAGCACATAACTTGACGTTCGGATTACAATCCAAGTAAAATCTAACATACATTTCATTGTGCACGTATAACTTTAATACTATAAAGGAAATATGAATAAATTGAACAAAAAGTAAATATTTTCGTAATACATTCATTTATGTTTACTTATATGGTACCAGTCAAAGAGTCTTTCACTGCTTATCAAAAAGTACATTTTCCTGTTGTGTCATTAATTCGAAAAGAAAAAGATTAATTCTTGGAATTGGACATTTTTTGACCATTATTTCCTTATTGCTTTTAAATGCCGTCATTTAAAATAAATAAGTGTCATATTTTATTTACTCCACATTATTAAGTGACAATTTTTTTAGGTTGAGGCTGTCAGTCCCCCCCCCCCCCCCCCGAATGATTTGTTTTCGTTTTAAGTCAAAAATTGAAACGATACTGCATGAAGATCTTTATATCTAGCGTTTCTATTCGATCAAAAATACTTTCCCGCATGATAAAATACATGCAAAGATTTGTTGATTAGTATTTCGATCCTGTCTTATAGTAATTCGAAACTCACTTAAGGGGTCACAGTACCTCAAAAATGACCAAAAGACCAAAAAAATTTTTGTTGCTTATTTCAAAAGTAAAAGTTATTTAAAACACTCGGAAAAAATAGCATTACCCTAGCCAAATTATTTAAAAAGTTATAAGTGACTTTAGAGCGAGCGTGCTATGTGTTCTAATGGAAAAGCAAAACTTTAAAGTGCTTTTTCTCGATGATCAGTTTTTAGTGTTTCTATATTACTGGAAATGCTAAGGAATTTTTTCTATTAAAGATACAACTTTAAAGCAATATTTTTTGCATTTAGGTTAAGTAATATATTTAACAAAACTGTGCATTGAATAAGCATAGGATAAATTACTAAAATTTTTAGAGCTTGTTAAACCTCGAAAAACAAAATTTTCCAAGATTTTTTTACATTTAAGGTTACGAAATATTTTCATATCAATATATAAGAAAATGAATGCACAGATTTTTAGAGGTAATACTTGTGATCATTTAGCAAAAAGAAATTTTGAAATTAGTCCAAAAACAAAAAAGCCTTAGGGTTTTTAAACAATAGAAATTTTCTTAAATTTTTCAAAAAAAGTGGACAATTTTTTTATGTTTGAAAATAAATTATTGATTGTTAAATAAGTGCGGAAACAAAGATTTCAAAGAATTATATTTTTCACGTAAATTTAAGAAAATTGTTAGAAAGGTACTATAACCCCTTAAACCTGTATGTCTCAGTCGCCTACTTATCCATTGGAATCTTTCGTGCTCTATATTGAGCAGATATGATTTCTGTCATCTGGGTTAAATTGCTCTGCCAATGACCCTTCTTATGAGGTTTTTTTTTTATTATTCTGTAATCAGTCTAACAGTAGGGGAAATGTGGGGCAAAGTGAATTAAATAGTTAAGATACTAACATTTACCTTTGTCAAATGAACTTGTTTTGAAACGTACAGTACATAAAGAGAGAACAATGTATTTCATGATAAAACTTGCATTGAAATAGTATGTTTCACTTTTGATGACAAATTTGTATCCTCAAACAAAAAAGTGGAAAATGTTGACTTTTTTATTCATGGGGTGAAGTAAAAAATAAAACATTTTTCTAATGAAATGTTTTCTGTTTGATCATTAAAAATGTTTTTTTATCAAATAAATGAATGAATAAGTTATTGAATAAATAATGAAACGATAAATGAATTGATAAATAAATCAATTAATTATTGTATGAGAAAAATGAAAGTGAGCAAAATAGTAAATTTCTACACAAATAAGAGTGGATGAATAAGTTAGCGGTGTAATCAATGAAGGCATGTAAATTAATAAATTAAAGGATAAATACATTAGTGGGTTAATAGATGAATGAATAAGTAAACTATTTCACTTTGCCGCATCCACTTCGCTCCTTGTACAGTTCCCGAAATATATTAAAAATTTAAAATCAAAACATGCCTAAAATTAAAAAAATAAGTATTCTGCCGCGTAAAGCTTAAAAGTGGTATCTGCAGTCGGGCTCAAACTGAGATATTAGGGCCATGCTCCACATCGACGTAAAGCAGAAAAAATAGGCAGAAGCGTAAAATGGATTCAATGGTGTTCCTATGGAAAGTACCCGGATTTTCGGTTTCTGCCTTCAGTTTCGGTCGCGTTTTACGCTGATGTGGAGCATGGCCCTTACTCTTTAAAGTTTTGCTCCACCATGTATTTGATCCAGATGGTACTTTTTCAGATTTTTTTCTAAAAAATATTTCTCGTTCTCAAATGGCCATAAAACTGTATTTACGTAAACTACGTCACAATGAGCTACATGATGGCGGTAACTCAATTTTGTTAAAAAGTGCAGATACCACTTTTGTGCTTAGTACGGCAGTATTGCACTATAACTAACTAAAAAGGACTGCACTAAAATTAACTAAACAAGTGCCGAATTAGACATCAGTAGATCTCTAATAATACTTGAAATATTAATTGTATAAAATTTTATCAAACAAAGAATATTTTCGGTAAACCACAAAACATTACGTTATGTATATCAAATTTTGAGAATGACTTGCATTGTTTTTTTTTTCGTTGATTTTTATAGCTATTTATTTTTTGATTGAAATAAACTATACGTTGAAGAACATAGATAAATTATTGCTAAAGTTTTGCAGCAGCAAACTGCAAAAATATTTCAGCATTGAGCTTTGTCCCGCATTTTCACTTTGTCCCACATTCCCCTACAATAATTTGTTGAGTTCTTGTGCTTTAATTTCATACATACGAATAAGTTTGCGTCGTACTAATTGATGAGATCTGAATTCTTAAAAAAGGAACCGTTTATTATAAAATTTGTTGAAGATTTTTATGATTATTTTCTCACTATCATTGCTATTATTATTATTTTCAGTTGTAAAACAAAACTTTTTATGGTCATTTAACTATTCTTTTAAAAATTGTAGCATTTTACTTATAATGTGGTTCAACCTAACAAATGTAGTAATTAAATGTAGTAGTATTGTCTTCATTTTAGTTTATAACAATTGTGATTTTTCCTTTTAAATTTTCATCAAATGTTTTAACCTGATTTAATGTAACTTTGGTTTGAATTTCACTGCCATTGATTCGTTTAAGTTTCTAAAATGTCGCTATAGTGTTTTAGGGTTCAAGGAAAATATTTTTGAAACCGAAACAGTGCAGAACTTGTGGAGTTAAAGCAGGTCAGCAAGCTTTTGCACTGTCATAGCATGCTTAATGTTATATGTTGAAAGGAATAATTTCTAAGCTGAGAGTTTTATGCGGTTAGAAAGTGCTTAAATTTTAATCTTTGTATAGAAAAACGAGAAAATTGGCGACGAACTTGAAGCAAGAGGTGAATAACAGAAAAACTTATTAATGCGTGGTATAAGAACATTGGAATGAAATTAAAAAAAAATGTTGTTAAGAGTATTCGAAAAAAAACTTCAATGTAAGAATTCATTTGTACATAGATTTAAAAATAACGGAAAAAGAAATAAAATGATTAAAATTTAACTAAAATTATTTCGAGGAGAAAGAAAAAAAATAAAGAAAGAAAGAATGAAGTTATATATAGCATTAGGATCATGAGGAAAAGAAAAGGATGTATAAAAAGTAAAATGCATATCAAATATTAAAAAAAAAGCAAGAGGAACTCGTTGATATGTGACTGTGTACATAGAACAAACTGTTAATGAAATGTGTGTCACGAATAGAAAATTTAGACAAACTAATTTATATGCAAATTGAAGTGACAAAAAAAAATATAAATATGTACATGGAAAGGAAAACGTAATGAAAAGCTTTTTAAGGACAATAAATATTTGTTTTAAAATAATAATAATAATAATAGTAATAATTACTTTTATTATTATTAAAATTATTATTAGTTTTAGCTTGTTTACTTAAAGAGCAGTACTTAAAAAATTTAGTGAACAGTACGTTGAAATCAACAAAAAATCCTTTAAGAAAAAATATCATCAACATCAACACTAAAATTTTCTTTTCGTGCGACTAAGAAATGGTTACACCTATGAAATTGCTGTTTCAGTTTGATAGGAAAATAAGCCTTGTAAATGCAATTCAATCACTTGATAAAAAAAATGAATTATTTGAAGGAAATCAAATATATATAATTAAGAAACACTAACCTGAGATATATTTCTTCAGATCGAGCTTGGTGAAGTGTAAAATCACTCCTCAATTTAAAATTTCACAAACATGTGACACGATTACACAAATTTTACTTCATGAAATTTCCGGGTTATTTTTTACTTTTGAAAATAAAGTGAATTGTCGTCTTTCAAATAAATGTTATCAAATGCGTATGTACAAACCTCTGATCCAAATCTGTTCATTGTTGAAGCTGTTTCTCTAGTTTCCGCAATATAGCCCACAGCTGAATTGGTGAAAAAGTAGTTTCTCTTTCTTGATCTTTAAACGTCCACAGCAAGGCTATTTTCAAGGTCAGTATCGCATTCGTTAATGAATAAAACATTGGACATTCCTGTCGCTCTATAAGTTACAAACCTCACTCAAAAGATGAGAATTTAAAGTGGCAGGAGGCTTTAAAAGATGAAAATGTTCAAATCGTTTGAAAGGATTCAGGAAGAACTTCAAAATTTTCAGTTTAAAAAAAGAAAAGAAAAATGAAAAAGAAAGGAAGAAATGCACTTTGTTTTGCACAGTGGTATATTTTAACAGTGGCATAAAATCTTCCAAAGTATTGGAAAAAATGCAAAACTAGAGAGGAAATCAACAATTTAAAAGTTCAACTTGAAACGCGTTTTTCTTAGTTCCAAATTTTTCAAGTGTCGTTATTTTACAAAGTAATTGAATTAGTGCTTCAATACTTTTTGTGCGTGCGTGTGTGCGTGTGTACACAAGAAACATTTACTTAGAAGTTTGTTTTTATGTAAGGTGTAGTGAGTAGCAGTTTTTTTTTTTGACGAAATGTGTGGCTACAAAATTTAAAATAATTAGAAATTTTATTAAATAAAAATAACTCAATAAATATAAAATAACAAATTCCTTTTTTGTACTTTAAGGGCCCTGCTCCACATTGACGGAAAGCAGAAAAATAAAGCAGAAACGTAAAATAGATTAAATGGTGTTCCTATGGAAAGTTCCCGGATTTTCGGTTTCTGCCTTCGGTTTCGGTCGCGCTTTCCGCTGATGTGGAGCAGGGCCCTAAATGTTATAGAAATCTTTGAAGCACTAACATACTTTGTTCAAAAGCTTGTTTTAATTTCTGCACCCATTATTTAGCTCACCAGTCCTGGTGCAAAGGGAGGTTCACAGTGCAAAAACGTGCGTCATTTTCAATGTTTTCGCTAACACCATATTAGCATTTCGTTGCTACAGTTTTTATATGTTTCACAAGTGATTCACAAAGAGCAATTTTTAATAATGTTGCAGCTAAATATTTAAAATATAAAGGTAATTTTTTGGAAAGTTATGAGAGCTCTAAGTATTGTCCATTTTACAGGGTTCGAGGCTGCGTTAATCTTAATTAATCCCCTTAGGCCGCTTATGGCGGCGATGAAATCCAGACATAAATTATTGGCACTCGAACGTATAGCATTATCGCAAGTAAATGAATCAGGCTCATAACGAGAGGGAGGGCTGAGGGGGCTGCAATCCCCTCCGAAATCGAAAATATGGATTCGGTGAAAAATCGGAAAATTTTAGTTGCTTTTCATATGTTTTGGTAAATTTGTGTCTGCAGAACTGTCCTACCACAATATTTAAGTTACTTAAGTTGATCTGAAATTCATTTAGCATTCAGTGAACTTCCTTTTGCTTTTAAAACAGTTCAAAGTGAATTGTTTACTTCTAATAAATTATGATGTTGTAATTATGATGTAGTTGATGCGAAGGTAAAATAGAAAAATTGAAATGTGTTGACTCAACAAATAAACTAAGCAAAACGCGCATCTTCAATTCGAATCAATTCTTCACATTCAAATTAGTGTAACAAGCTATGTTCAGCTCCCAGGGGCGAGACGGGGAAGGATTGGGGGGGGGGGGGGGCATTTACTGGGGAAATGTATATTAAACGTAGATAAGGATCAACCTCAGGGGAAAATTCTAGTTTGCACCACGGACAGCCCCCTACGAAAAAAGAAATGGCTGCGATACTGAAATGAATGATTATAAATGTATGAAAATTAAAAAAATTGCACGAAAGAGAAAAAAGTTTCAAATGAAGATAAAGAAAACACATCAGTATTTCAGAATACAAATCTTTGTTTATTTATTTTTAGCTATCAAGTATCTTAAAAGCATAAGAAATAATTTTACGAAACGTACATCTTTTCGTTAGTGAAAGTTGAAAAGTCTTGGCAAAACGTGAGTTTCAATTGCAAAACTCTAATGCTCGATATTCTTCTGGAAAATTCTAAAACAAGAAAACTGGAAGGGTTTCTTCGATGGAGGGTGAATAATAACTTGCCAAACCATAAAAATGTTGCCCAAATACTGACCTCTGAAGTTCCACGACCTCCGAAGGACTAGTTCTGTTAAAGGTTAAAATCTTGCCCAGAAAAGCGAAATAACCTGCGAACTTGTTTCTTCTCGAATAACCTCAGATTAAGCCTTCAAAACTAAGCGTAAATACATAATTATTTTTAGAAAGAAGAGCAATACTTTCGGATATCTACTAGTTACTCCCTGTTTACTTTTCTCAAACTAAAATGCGTTTCTCTTAGCTCTAATTTTTTCATTCGTCGCAGAGGATATTTTAAAATGTAATTGAATTAGTGCTTCAAAACTCCTTTTTTTTTTTTTTTTTTTGTGCGCGCGTGTGTGTGTGTGTGTGTGTATGTGTGTACTGAAAAGTTAAAAATTTTTTTTTATTTGAAATTTTAGCTAAGAATATTTTTCTAATTAGAGTTTCGAAAAAAAATAGCCTAGCGAAATCTTGCAGATCTAAAAAGCAGGAAATGTAGAATCCTCTTAGAATTCCATTCTGACACCTCTTTACTCTAACTTTGCTCCAGTTCACCCACTGTGCTCTGAAAAGTTTCCTTTCTTTTCTTTTCTTTTTTTATCTATGGGAATTACAATATTTATCATCTTTAGTTATTGTTTTTAAAATTTTATTTACAGCCGTATATATATGTGCCAATAGTAAAAAAAAGTAGTTATTAACAATTTATTTATTATAATAGTATTCAATATAAAAGATAAAAATCTATTCATATTAAATAGAAAAAAAAAATAATCAACATAAAGATTATACCAAAGTTTTATTTGATCAAGATGATGTATTTAAAACTAAGGCACCGTACATGCAAACAAGTACATGGTTACATGGTGTGTAGACCAGTACTATATAAAAAGACATATTATATGGGTGATTCTACGCTATTTGAATTCAGACGGCCAATGGAAAAACTTCATGTAAAACTGATTTTATTAATTTTTTTGCATGCTTAAGCATTACAGACTATTATCTTTTATATGGACCACCCAATTAATTCACTACAATTATTTTATTTTAGCATTTATAGCTGAAAATAGTCATAAATGTATACTCCCCTGGCCTGTCCAAATACTAGTTTTTATACAAACATGTTCGACGTTCATTTTTTACCAACTTGGCATAATGTTTTTTGCCATAATCATACACTTACATTAGCATAGAAGCATATTTCATCATCAGTTAACATTGAAAAAATATTTATTATTATTTTTAAAAAATCCGCTTCTTGACGGGTCATATCAACGATGTCACCCTCACCTGGCGAAGTTCAAAGACTGAAATTTAGCATAAAAAACGCACAAGGATGAAGTTGATTGTGAATAACCAGTGTAATACTGAGTAAAGTTAAAAGCAAGCTAAGACGTTTAAAAAAAAATCGAATATTATTGCATCAGTTCTCATTGAAAGTGCCTAAAAGCGTACTGCGCCAGTCGCTGTAGTATTTCCCTGGTAAGTATAACTTTTTATATTTCATCGTTACATAAATGTGCGTATGTATAATGTAATGCTTATTGTGTGCAGACATCACGGTTTACGTGAAGTTCTGGTAAGAAGAACGCGTGATGTTGTTTTTATAGGTAACTAGCTGACCCCACAGACGCGTTGCTGTGGCGAAGGTATGATTTAGTTAAAAATTTTATATACTGAGCGAACTACCGTACTACCTACGGTTATAAATGTGCAAATTGTCGTCCAAGAATACATTTGTATTTACTAAGGAA
Source organism: Uloborus plumipes (assembly GCA_038373865.1). Taxonomy (NCBI): domain Eukaryota; kingdom Metazoa; phylum Arthropoda; class Arachnida; order Araneae; family Uloboridae; genus Uloborus; species Uloborus plumipes. The sequence goes on from JAXGGA010011318.1 coordinate 15,686, forward strand.
AAAAAAAATAAAAAATAAGCTATAATAGTAATAATTTGAAAACTTATGAATGCAGAGAGGTACGTTTAGAAAATACAATTCTGAGCAAAATCACTCTAAATTTTAATATTACACAGGTAAAAGTTCACAAATTACAGTAAAACCTTTTTTTATTACAACAATTGAAATAGAAAATCACAAAAAAATGAATATTGTATAACTTAAAAACCCGAAAAGGTACATTTACGAAATAGTCGAATTTTGAATCGCAGAGGTGTAAATTTATGTTACAAAGCAATGGGACGGTAAAAATTGTGTGTATAGAAATAATTTTAATCTTCGCAGTACATTTTCCCTCCTAAGAATTTGTTTTTTGAATAGTAAATACCAAATGTATTGTTGAACGATAATTTGCAAATTTATTGCTGCAGATGGATACGCTTAGCAAATACAATTCTGAACTAAATCACTAAAAATTTAAATATTACATAGGTAAAAGATCACATAATGCAGTGAGCCTTTCTTTGTCTAAATACACCTGACATAAAAATCACTAAACAATATGAATATTTTACAACTCAAAGCTCGAAAAAGGTATGATATTTTTCACTAAAATAATTTTCCTAAAAAAATATTTGTACCTAAACATGAGTGAAAAATATTTTTAAAACATACAAAATAGCATATGTTAAGTATCTAAACTGCTTTAATAAATTGAATTAAGTAAAGGAGAAGTAAGCAAATAATACTTTTCCGAATATTGATTTAATAATACTTACACGCACAATTTAAATTAAGAGAATCGGGACGAATATGCCAGAAACCGATTCGACATCCTTGATCGATACCACTATTGCTTTTTGCTTCCGAAGCAACTGACAACCCAGCAGCAGATAGAAGCCAAGAATACAGAAAAGCTGGTAGCTAAATAGATAATTTGCAATAAAAAATATATTGCGGTCCTAAATTGAGATAAAAACTATCCTATCATTTAAGTTGGACCAAACTGAAACTGCGTGCAAAATTTGGTTAAAATCGGTTCAGTAGCTGAGGAGTCCATTGGCCACAAACACAGGGACACGGAATTTTTATATATTAAGACGTGTGATTTTGTCACTTCTCTGGCGTTACTCCCCTGGCAGTTTTGTTCTAAAAAAGGGTAAATATGCATTAAAACTGTGTTATAAGCATAATTAATTTCCTTTTTAATCTTAATTGCCTCTTTGAATGCAATTTGAATGAACGGAAATAATGCGGGAAGTATTTTTATTTTGGATCTGCGGTGCGACTTGTATGCAACATGTAGTGCTTTCAAGATTGATTTTTTTTATTTTATTATAAAATTGTTTTGGATACAGGTCTTATAGAAATGAGTTCATACTCTGATTTTACTCCGAAAAATTAGTGAAATAATAGCAAATCAAACGAGAATTCTGCCAATAGAACCACTCAACCCTGGCAACGCATTTTTCCCTGGTATCGATAAACCCCCAAAAATTAGAATTTCGTCTAGCCCTTACCACAACAATCATAAAAATAGCGGCTACTAGTGATATAATGAGTGTGAAATTAAACAAATTACTTTTTCTTTGAGGACACAAAAAACGCATTGACCGTAGAATCACCCATATACCACTCATACTTAAAAATGTTACACACACACACACACACACACAAAAGCGTGTATGTATAGTAGTAGCACTCAATTAAAATGTCCGATTTCGCCTTTCCCGTTGGTTCTATTGCCATTTAAAACAAATCAGCACCTGTTCAAATTGAAATTTGAGGTCCAGATGCATATCAATCATGTCAATTTTATTGCAATCTTTGATTGCTTCTCGAAATATGGTAGTGAAGTTGAACTGAAACAATACTCATTTTTGTCCTCCACCTTGGAGCGATTAGCGCAAAAACTAATCTGCTCTATTAGAGAAATATTGCTCCGTCATGCAAGCGCGGATTCAGAGAAGGGGGGGGGGGTCATGGGGGTCATGACCCCACCCTTAAGCGATCAAATATTCCATAAAAACTGCATTTTTTGGGTCTAAGTATTACGAAAAAATTGCCAAACACCCCTACTTTTGCTCGAAAATTGCCCTTTGGCAACCCTTTCCGAAAATGACCCCCTACTTAACCACAAGCTGGATTCCCCCTCGCTGTCATGAAGGAGGTGAAGTTCACTTTTTTAGGCAAAAGACATTTCGTGGAAGAAGATAATTTCCTTTCGTATTACACTTATTAAAACCAGTTGGAATTACAGTTGGGAGCAGATAATGCAAAATGAAGACGCTTTTATAATGTCTTTTCAATTGCTTCATATCAGCGAATATTATAAAAATGTTACATTGTATTTCATTTCTCATTTTGGCTTACTTACCAAAGCAAACATTACTGAATCTTACGATTTTCTTTTTTACGAAACAAGAAATTCTTCGGGTAAAAGAGTGAAACTCTAAAAACAAACGAGTAAATATAAAATTGAAAAAATAAATAAATAAATATCTATATATAAATATAATTATATAAATTCATGTTTTAATAAATAAATACAGATATGAATTTATTGATAAATGTTAACAGATAATATCAGCATTTTTTGACACCGATTAAATTGGATGAAAAAAAATTTAAAACAAATTAAAATTATGAATTATGCTATGCTGTTTAATTATTGACGACGAGAAAGTGTTTTAACAGATTTTGGTTTCTTTTCAGTAAATAAAACACAATGTTTATAATTTTAACTTGTAATTTTCAAAAAAATATGCAGTCATATTTCATATTCAAATTAGCAATAATGTATTACATTTTCAGTGCCATGTTTATATAGTTGTTCTCACAAGCAAAAACTTTTGGAGAAACTCACTGTCACTCAATCGCTTTATCCTCTAATAGGTGATTCAATGTCAAACAAATTTTTAAAAAATCTATTCTCAACTTGATGACCTCAGATTTTCGAACTTTGAGAAATTTTACGAAATTCTTAGCGAAAATTATAAAAAGCGTCCTACATGCATTATGTGCCGTGAATGACGATTTATTCACAGTGTCACACTTAAAAGTTTTTGATGTGTTCAATGAAAAACATTAAAAATCATGCCTTTTTCTCAAAATGTTTTTAGATAAAACAACGTCTTAAAAATGTTTGAAAGTTCAGTTTTAATGTTTTGTGAAATTATCTATTCTCTCGAAAAGTATTCAAATTACAAATCAACTGGAATTACATGCAGTTATTTTTCAAATGAGCTATCATATAGCTCAGCAGCTCTAATCAGTTGTAATATTCATTAAGAAAAAATAGAAGAAAAAAAAAAGAACTAATATTCCCAGTTCAAAATTCATGCTAGTACTAACAACAAAAATATGCTAGGTTTTGCTATGTCTGCCAGATATTCATGCTATTTTATGCTTTTTTATGCTAGTAAGCATCACATGCTAGGGAACTGGCTTGCACAATAATAGCTTAACAAGCTATATACAAGCATCTTATGCTTAATTGCTACTCAAGCTTGTTCTATAGCATGTTGTGGTAGGTACCTCAGTATTCTATTTTATGCTTTTTTATGCTAGCAAGCATCACATGCTACGGAGATAGCTTGCACAGTAGTAGCATAGCAAGCTAAAGCTATATGCAAGCATCTTATGCTTAATTGCTACTCAAGCTTGTTCGATAGCATGTGGTGGTAGGTAGCTCCAGTAAGCTGTTTTACGATTTTTTATGCTAGTAAGCATTACATGCTAGGGGAGATAGCTTGCACAGTAATAGCATAGTAAGCTATATACAAGCATCTTATGCTTAACTGCTGATCAAGCTTGTTCGAAAGCACGTGGTGGTAGCAGTGTTAAAGCCAGGGTTGCCAGACGTCCCGGATTTCAAGGGACAGTCCCGTTTTTTGCAATATTGTCCCGCGTCCCGGGGAACCTTGATACGGGACGGCTAAAGTCCTGTATTCTGGCTAGAAGCAGCATTTTCAAAATGAAATATTATTTTCAGAAAAAAAATGAAGTAAAACAAAAAAATGTTAAATAGAGTGATAAGAAAATTGATTTAATTTTTATATTTTCCTGTTCTGAAGTAATATTAGTGTTCTATTCATTTAGAGTAGAAATTATTGTGTCAATCAATTCAACAAAAGTTCGTTGTAAAAGTGGTGTGTATCTCCTTGTAAATGATTTTACTATGCCTTATTATATAAAAAGCCCTTCTCAATTTTTCAATTATGTAAGAAATATATCGTCGGTACCATGCTAAACTAATGAATGTGAAAAATCACGTTTTTCAAGTTAAAATTTTACAAATAATTAAAATTAAAATGATACCTTCGAACGATAGTTTTACACTTAGGGCCCTGCTCCACATTGACGTAAAGCAGAAAAATAAAGCAGAAACGTAAAATGGATTAAATGGTGTACCTATGGAAAGTACCCGGATTTTCGGTTTCTGCCTTTGGTTTCGGTCGCGTTTTCCGCTGATGTGGAGCAGGGCCCTTAGAGACATCTATATTAGTTTAAAAATTGAAAATAACCAAACACGTCACGTGGGAATAAGTTATATGCAGTGTTTTGGCTTTTCTGAAAAGTGCCAATTTTCACATTCGTTAGTTTAGCATGGTGGCGACGATATGTGTTCAGCTACTATTAGTCACTATGTTTTTTGAATCAATTTCAATCTTTCGAAATGTGCTTTGCTTCGCTTTTTTCGAAAAGATGTTACTAAATGTTATTCCATGTAGTAAACAAATACGCGTTTTAAAAACATGAAGATACATAATTTTTACAATGAGCGACAGAAACATAAATTACAGTGAGCTTTATGGAAACCGAAAAACCATCAAAACTTAGAAAGAATTATTGCAGCAGTAAAATCAAGTAGCAAATATGATTTTTGAAAAAAGAAATTTTCCGACATTACATAAAAGTAATTATCATGTTATAATATTGACAAAACTGTTCAGCTTTCCCCAAAAAATATTGAATATTGATTTTTTTATTTGTTTTAGGCTAACTTCTTATGATGAATTCAAGTAGCAAGGTTTTATTCTATGCCTACTCAATTGTAATCCAAATTTTTGTTAATGATTCATTAAAATTATTTTGCATTCAAATTTTTCAGTTGGTAGGTCCAGCTTTGTGAAAAAGTACACACTAAACATTAGTCATCAGTGGAAGCGACTATTATATTTTTCACTCCAAGACAGGCCCGTCATTTGGGACATCAGGATAGGTGCTCAATGGCCTCCCCTCTGGTTTAGAGAAATTAATGTACTTACGTATAACAGGGGTTTTTTTTGTGTTTTTTTTGGTATAATTTACATTGAAACTTGGAAAAATTTACCTTTTGCCCCCCCCCCCCCCCCGGCAAAATTTGAAATGATGAACCTGAGTCAGGAAAAAGGGGGTTAATAACAGGGAAATACGAATTTTCACAATAATTAGTTAAACCTTTTCCCACTAATATTCATGACGAAAAATAACTATGCAAAATGAAGTTTTTATTCATACGATCATTGTGTATTTTTTCTTCATTTCATTTGTGAGAAACGTTTAATATTAAAGTCAAGGCTGTCAAAATTCAAATTTTAAACATAATCTCTCAATCCCTACCCCCCGCCCAAGAGCCTGTCTCGTATTTACAGTTCTTATATCTGGCAACCCTGGTTAAAGCTGAGTTTCAAAGTTTTTTTTAGTAAAAGAGCTATAATTGGAGAAAAGGCTTTAGCAAAATGCTAAAGATTAATAAATAGCGAATCTGTTTACTATCTTTATAACCTAGTCTATGTACTTTATCTCCTGTTGATAGCTGTAAATTCAAAATTCACCCTTGACATCTTGAAAGAAATAAATTTACAGTAGGTAACCTATTTTTTTTAATTTAAATATGAAAATTTTAGAATTGTAATTCACATTAAAATAACACTAGTTTTTTTTTTTTTTTAATCGTTAATAACGCATTTATTGGAGGGATTTTCTGTAAATTATGACAATATATTGTAGAATTTTTATAGCATTTTATACACGTTGAATAAAATTTTAATAAGATTAAATTAGAAATCACCATGATTGCTTTCTCTCTCAGATCGTGCATTGTTTTTTGTTCTTATTATATTGGAGCAGAAAAGTTGAAATGGCCTCGCTTCATTTTCGCAATATATTTCCGCATTTTGCGAAAGTGCGACCGTAGCTTTTCCCATATTATCGCCGTAAATGTAGATCTTTTCACAGTCTCACTTTGAAAAATTTTCGATGTATTAATTACACATCATCAAAAACCATACTTTTTTTTTTCAAAATTTGCAAAGCACATCATTTAAAAATTTTAAATTTTTGAAACTTTTTTTTTTGAAAAACATTTAATTTACTCCTGAAATTAAAGTGCGCGTAAGTACTTTAGAACGAAGAGCATATTAACAGGTTTAACCCTTAACTTCCCACTGTTGCATTTTTGCAACATATGATTTATTTCAATTTAAAAGGCTCAAAAAATTTTTTTAATTACCTACGAATCACTTATCTGAGAAAAAAAAGATTACTGCAACAAAATAAATGCTTATTTCGTCACTAGTTGACAGCACCTTTCCCCCAGAAATCACAATAGTTATAAAAATTTCTGATGCCTCAAGAACTGTCTTTGCTAAAAAAAGAATCCATTATATTTTATACTTCCTATTGTTTACTGAAAAAATAAATTATTACCAGGTAAGAAATTGAAACAATTTACGTTCATTTAAAAGTAATTTTAATTTGCTATTGGAAAAAGTTTTTAAGAAATTTGATTTTACTTATACGTTGCCTCAAACAAACAACTGACTGAAATTCAATTCAAAACTGCTTATTTTGTTAAAAAATATTTTATCTCTATATTATTACTTAAGAACTAGCTGAAATAATTTTTTCATAGAAATTTAAAAAATTGCAAAGTTAAGGGTTAATACAAAATATTGTCGCCCCCGCTTAAACGAATGCTGTCGGTTTCAAGAAATATTCGAATCGTTTTATCCTATTTCTATTCTGAAAATAATGAAGTACGTTACATCACTTCACAGTTATGTAATATTTTTCAAAAAGTATTATTTAACGATAAAAAACTGTTATAGGTATTATCTGCCGCTTTGGAGTACATTCAGTCTTTATCAGATCATTGACTTGTCTCGGATTTTGGATAACTGTCAGAAAATTCTATTTCGGGATTTGCCCATGATTTGCAATAACGATGGACTTCCGAAAAAAAAAGAAAAGAAAGGGGGGGGGGAATCTGAACTAACAGCAGAACACTGACAGGAGGGGGTTGGTAGTGGTGGGAAGTGGTCACGGTCACTCTCCCTAACCCTGCGCAATCTCCAAGACCACTTGGTTTTAATACATATTGCTAATCCCAATACGGTAACTTGTGTGCATAAAAAAGTGGTTTTGATCCCCCCCCCCCTCCGAAAATAAATATTGGTTGCGTTGATGTCAACTAATACACGGGATACATAAAGTGTATCCCATATCGAAATCAAAACTCCTTAATTGCGTGCCATAACTGACATAAAAGAGCCCAATGAGAACCAAACAAGTATGAAACGAAGTCTGCTCACAAATACCTATTTACAAGAGCTAAATGGGTCTCAGTTTAATTTAGACTAGTGAAAAAAACCAGATGTGTGAATTGAGTGTCCTGTGGAAATAACATCACCCTGTTTAACAGCTTATTTACATACCCCCCCCCCCCTCCAAGGAGAGGCATATCTAACACACTCTCGCACGGTACTCATAACTAATACATGAATGAAGTAAAAAGAGAAGGGGAAGGGGGGATTTTGGTTGTGGGAAAATTTTGTGACTCGAGTAACTTTTTCGAAAATTTGCAAGAGAAAAACTAGTATGTTGTTTTTAATGTGATTTCTGTTTTGCTATAGCAGTGAAAAAAAAAAAAAAAAAGATCTTAACCTTTTTTGGGGATTTTTTTTTTTTTTTTGTAATAACCCTTTTATATTTTTGACGTTGCAAAATTTGCCAGAGCCTGCAGCTCTAGATTTGTGATTCTTAACTAGTGGTTCGCAGACCACAAGTGGTCCCCAGCTATTTTCATGTGATCCGCAAATAAATAAAGAAAACTAATCTGGACCACTTTCATTATTGTAATTAAATTTATTTTCAAAAATATTTGGATTCTTCTCATTTCACCTAATATAACTGCTGTCAAAATATTATGTCTATCGTATGTGGTCCGCTTAAGATTTGGAAGGTTCCAAGTGGTGAAAGGGTACTCTGTATAGCGGCACGGGAAATCTATTTTAGGAACCAGCCCTGAACAACAGCTTATAGTGCATTAAATGTGTTTTGATTTCATGTAGGAACACAAATGTTCGATTTGTGTTATGTTATGAAAAACACTTTTGTGTGTGACTTAAAAAAAGCCCAAAATGTCTCCCAAAAACGAAAAGTAGAGTTGTTTTAGGAAGTAAAAGTTACCTCGTAACCTGAAGACGAAGATGAGTGAACCTCTTACGATACGTCGCATTATTTTAACACAGTAGTAGTACAATTTAAAAAAAAATGTCACAGCTCTCTCTCGCTCTCTCTCTCTAATGTAACTAACCAAGCTAAAATTTTGCTACATACTCTGAACTACTCTCGTACTTTTACCCCATTATCTCCTAACCGAATTACGCAACGCAATTCTTAAAATCAAATTCCACTTTTCCATTGAAATACTGAAATGGATATCCAGTCGTACAGTATTACATAAGCGGTTACGTTTCATGCTCTAATTATGTGTAAAATATTTTATGAATTTCAATATTGCTGGTTGCAACGGATTTTCGAATCGTAAAACATGTGAAAAAACTTCATAAAACAGCTCATTTCTTGCTGGCACCTGATAATATGATATGAAGGTTTAATCGAAAACGAGTTGATTCTATGCAAATAAAAATAAAAAAAAGACATCATAAAAATCTTTTGACGAGACTGTCAAAAACCATTAATGGCTTCTATACAAGACATAAATCATTTCCGTCATTTGCTTTACCGACTGCAAATGAATATTTTCCAGTTTTTCCTCTCTATTAATGAGTTCCCATCATTTCCTTTTACATTCAATTAGTAAAGTCATCTGATACAGTGTCTCGTGTTGTTGAATTGCAGAGTTTTTCGTCGTCAAATGGTTATTTTGTAGGAAAGAATAAATTTTCAAACAGAGTCATTTACATATAACAAATTATTAGGTATGTTCTCGCGTTTCAATTTACTTCAGTCAATACAAAGTATTTTTGAAAAACAATTTAACTACAAGATTGTTACTAGATTACTTTTATAAAGTGTTTCAAAAATATTCAGCAACTCCTTCAAAACTTTTTTGAGAAACGCAAGCATAACATTGGAGCAGAACCTCGTTTATCCTTATGCGGCTAAGAGCAAACTCAATCCAAAGAATGGAAATTTCGTACAATCTGAAAAGGTAGCATGAGTGATAAGCAAAACCTATGGCAGTAGGGGGCAGTATGGCAGTCTCGGGCTCGATCCCAGCCGGTTACCCCCGTGTTCACGTGTTCACTAATGGTCACTGGAGCACGCTTAATATGTTCATGGGTACCAAGTCCTCCGAGTCCCCATTCCAAATCAATAGCTCTGGGGGCGCTAAACCAGGGATTGCTCGGTTCCTGGTCTAGATTTAAAAAAAAAAGCTAGTATGAGGAACAGTTCGCAATCAACTGATTTGCATTAAAGTCCAAGGAACATTTTAAAATTATCTTTTCCTAAATTGCACCATGGATTGAGAGGTATTGACCGTCATGGTAAGGCAATTGCGTCCACATTCTTATACAGTATTTAAGCACGATAAAAGTCACGAACATAATTGTATGGTCTGTTAACACCACTATATTGATATCTGGCCACTTCATGAGGCCTTACGCAACCCCTTTCTATGTTGTGCAACGCCACCACGTTTCGTTATCGACCCCGAATTTTCCACAAAAGTAGCTGATTTCTTTCTCCATTATCCAATTAGAAACAAATAATCCGGCGGACTGGTACCGGTCTCAGAAGAATTTGACCGGTCTTCAGAATTTTTTTGCTCGTCCATTTCCTTACTCAAAAAAGAAAAGAGAGAAAGAAAATAGGGGGTGGAGACACATTAGACACAATAATAATAATTATCATACCCGACATCTTTAAAGTGGATTTTGAATAAATTTTCGTAGCTTTTCTACGATTTCCAGCAATGTTTATTGCTTGAGTATAATTTTTACAATAATTACTTTATCTTATGTTTAACAATTAAGTTTTTTTTTTTGTACCTGTTCTTCAATGCCAAGTAAAGTTTTCTTAACACATTTATTAATTAATTTATTATTATAACTCTTCTGTTAAAAGAGGGGGGAAAATTAATATATCTATATATATAAAGGTGACAGTGTTTGTTCGTTTGTAACCGCTGGCCAGAAGTCCCCACAGCACCTACAGACCTGAAACTTGGCTCAAAAATTCGAACGTAACCCACCCTCGTGCACCTCGAAGGCCAAATTTTTAATTTCGAATTAGTCATTTTTAAATTAATTAATTAGTCTCATTTTTGGTGTATCCGCCATAATTGAGGGGGGAAAACCTTCCCACACCCCCAAAACATATATCGTTGGAAAGGGGTTTTTTTCTGAAAAAGAAAAGTTTTAGCACGTTTCTGTCCGTTAATTAGGACAGGAGATATTAATTAATCAAATTTAATCAATTTTCAAGGCCTAACTCTGTACGCAGAACTGAAACACTAGAGCCATTTTCCTGATCAGCTGCTCTTTTGTCCCTGAAGTAACTTTGTGGTTTAAATTTGCGTATAGATTTAAGCCTTGAAAATTTATTCAATTTGATTAATTAATATCTCCTGTTACTTACTTAACTTTCTGTCTCTTATATTTATTTGGCGAATTGATTTAAACTTTAACATGACTTTAAGTGGAATTTAAAAGGTTGTGAAGCGCATTTGAACTAAAGGATATAATAATTTTTCTTCAGAGGAGGTTAAAGTGAATTTAAATTTATTAAGTTGACTTCCTCAAAATTCGGTGTTACCGAAAATGTCACAATGGAACTATTATTGTTAAAAATTTAGGGATGGCTATTCAGTTCCTCTTCGCATTTGGCGTCGTAAAGTTTGGCGACAATCAGGAAATTTACCAAACCTCCCAGCCAGTGAAACACTATTTTCTCCAAATCAAAGAAAAAGAAAACGGTCTGGGAAGGAACAGTAGTTGTCTGCAGTCTAAAGAGTATTTTATTGCATGTTTAAAACATGTATTTAATGCCGCCATCACTAAATTTTTAATAATAATAGTTCCATTCTGACATTTTCTGTAACACCGCTATTCAGTTACTTTTCGTATTTGGCGTCGTAAATTTTGGCAACAATCGGGAAATTTTCCAAACTTCCCGGCCAGTGAAATCTTGATTATTTGAGGGTCACTGTTAGATTGTAATCACTTCAAAGAGATGGTACGAAAGACATTATATTTCTTTCCTTTTAATGTTCACATTAAAATCATGGAAGAATGGTTGTGGCTGATCTACCTGATACAATCGGTTCCCTATGTTAATAAATTTAGATTTGGCGACCAATTTTACATTGAAATTACGGTTAAATCGGTGAATTATATTAAATTTCAAGGGCAATATTGCTGTGGTCGTTGAGAGTTTTCGAAAATCTTGGCTCTACAGTTGTGTCAAAAGTTCCATTGAAACGTAAAAATTTCGCTAAAAATAAATAAGTTCGTCACACACACACACGAAAAGAAGAAAAAAGTCTTTAAAACTAAAATAATCCTCGCATTGAACACTACAAACTGAAATGGCATTAAAAGTGTCATCAATATATTTTAAAAGGTCGTGGTGCACATTTGAATTAAAGAATATAATAATTTTACTTAAGAGAGTGGAGTGAATTTAAATTTATTCAGTTGACTTTCTTTACATTTTTTGCACGGGCATCGCCGTGCGGGTACTGCTAGTAAATAAATAAAAACATCTCCGGCTCTCTCCCATAAAACTTATGAAACTTACATTTCTACGATTCTGATTCTGAGCCGGACTCGCTCGAGGGCCTGGCCCCTGATATCCAACTAGGCTGACATGACCTCTCGTTGGCTCTGGTGCATTATAATTAGGGCAAGAATGCATCACAAAAAGTTGCAAAAACATGAACGTACAACTGAAAGTATATATTTAATCGAATGTTTTATTGCACAAAGTTACACGAATTCTTTTTTACACATTTCGCAAATTATTGATTCATTTTAATCCATCGCCATTTTTTTTTTCTTTCTCTTACTGTGAGCCTCACGATGGTCAAGTTTTTCAATTGCAATTTTTTAGGTGAAACTTTTTACTCATTTGTATTTTGTGCTGAGATATTTTTTTGATTGCTAATCGTCCCATCTCTGTGTTGAATCAGTTACGCTCGAAAAAAGTTGCAATTTAGTTAAGGCGAAAAGTATCAGCAGCAAATATGTCAATGGTCGGAAGTAGCGCGCTGCAAAAGTAGCGAAACTACGGTAGCAGCTACATTTTTTAGTAGTTTGTAGTGTAGCGCACTACTTAAAAAAAAAAAAAAAAAAAAAAGTAGAACAGCGAGTAGTACGATACAAAAAATAGTAGTTTGTAGCGATTTCTGGAAACTATTTTTAAATTAATTAAATCAATAAATAAATGGAAAAAAATTAAAAAAAAAGAGAACGAAGGACAAAAACAAGGTTTAATTGACTCTGACTGGTGCAAAACTTGCACGAGTACAACAGCAGACTCAATGAGAAATAAGAACCATAAAAATATGAGCTGATCTTAGATACATCATTTTGACGAAATACATTCTATCTGTTTGATGTCATTCATTGGTTCATTTGGCATCATAATTTTTACATTCCTTCAAATAATTTTTAGTGTTCCTAAATATTCCCGGTCAAGAAATTTAAAAAAAAAAAATGAAGGGGAAATTCTTTCAATCTTCCAACTTTTGAATCCTTTCTTGTGGCGAATATTCGTAAAAATTGTAAAAATAATCTTTAAAAAAAAAAAAAAAAAAAGGAAAAGTCTCTACTAATAATAAAGCTGAAGGTTTGTCTCTCTTTCTGTCTGTCTGTTACTAGCGTAGCGCCAAAACCGTTCGGTCGATTTTCATGCCACTTGGCACAAAATTAGTTTGTAGCATGTAGTTTTGCACCTCGAAGCGATTTTTCGAAAATTCCATTTCGTTCTTTTTCTATTCGAATTCTTAGCGGAAATTCGATAAAATAGGGAAGAAATATTTCACACACATTTTCAAGTCTTATGTCATTCGAAAGCTTGAAATTTTCTGCACAAAATGAAGTTTTTTTGAAGTTTCTACGATCATCAGGAGAGCTGTAACAATTGCTTTTAGAATCCCGAAATTCAAGGCTTACCTTCAGTAAAGCAAGCCAAACGATTCTAAAATGGTTGAGCTCTCGAATAAAATTTGTTTGAAAAGAGAGATAAAATGAATTATTTTATCAACGGAAATCAACTTTTCATGTTGTTACTATGGTTACGTGTTCATACTTATTTTTGTTTCGTTCTTTTTCCAGCGTTGCCAGACGTAGTATTTTTGATTCTACGGTAGTATTTTTTCGGCCCAAATAAGGAGCGTAGTATTTTTCTGGCAACCCTGTTTCCAATATACTAATGACTTAATTAAAAGATTTGGCGGATTTTTTTTTTTCCATTTTCATAGATTTCGCATTTCAGCAACATTGATTTTGGCAACGTTTGGAAACAGTAGTATTTTGTAATATTTTTTTAGAGGAGGTATAGTATTTTTTGTTCCAATTCTCTGGCAACCCTGTCTTTTTCCCGGTGAAGATGCTTTGGGACCCTGCTTGGCGCGTTTTCAAAAAGTCAACTACGCAAAATAGCTAGGGTTACCACGCTTGGCGCGCCTATCGTTCATTTAGCGAGAAACGGGTACCTAAAGCACAGATTAACGAAATATTGTATCAATTTCGATATTGCATCGTTTTTTTTAAGTGTTTCATTTCGGAAAATGTATTGTTTGGTTTTTTAAGCTAGGAAAGAAAACTTTCTTCTTCTTTTAAACTTTGGTAAGATTTCTGTTGGTTTCTGTTATCAACAAAATTGTTCTTATTTTCTCTTTTGGCTTATTTTTCTCCATCTCCCTTGGGGTTGCATTCGAATGTTCCAAGGGGGTGTTTTACCCCATTTATCGGGTAAATCAGTGTTTTCAATGCAAGGTGATATGAATTGGTTAACAAAAGTGATATGAATTGGCGCGACCACTTGGCGATATATCGCCAAGCTTTTGATCGCCAAGTATTTGACGCCAAATTGGCGAATTTTTTTTTTTTTTTTTGATTTAGGTTCAATTTGGCGCTGTTGGCGATATTTTGCGAAAAATCCACTGAATGATGTTAAAATCGACGATATTTAGGAGATTAATCATTGTAAAACATTTTTTTTTTCTTTGTTTCGTAGCAAACTATGGATACAAATGTTTGAATTGTTATCTTGCTCACTCCAAGCACTATTTTAGCACTTAAGGCATCTACTAAGAAATTTACGCGTAAAATTAAGTAGTGTGGGGTCCATATCAGATCTTTATATCACTTTGAAGGAATTATAGTTGAATAAAACTAAAATAGAGCATTTTTTCTGCTATATCAATTATTTTACAAATGCACTTTTAATTTTATACCACGGGCAAAGCCGTGTAACAAATAAATTCAAAGACAATTCCTAGTCCTATTCCATATTCAAATGAGTTAATTTATTAATGTAAACCACTTTTCGAATTTTTTCGGTCAACCTCAAACGGTGCATGCTTTTTACTTATTTATTTTTTAAAAAGTAGCGAAGTAGCGACTACAATTCAAAAGTAGTTTGTAGTAGCTACATTTAAAAAAAAGTAGTTGTAGTTGAGTCAATATTTTGAAAAGTGCTAATTTAAAGTTGGAGTTTTCTGATTAAAAATTTTTTTTGCAAAAAAAAAAAATAATATTAGATTTCAAGTCTAAATTGGGTCTAAATGCAAGAAAATAAAAGGGGGGGGGAGGTCAAGGAAGTTATTTACCCCCTCCTTAGATTACTCACTTTTAAGCCGTTACAGATCTGATGAGTGTTACAGATCTGATGTTAATATGAGTTACATATTTGAGTTTATGCTTTCAGTCTTCGTTAACATCTTTAAAAATATCATTTCCTTGCATTTTCAACATAGAATTAAGATAATTATACTAAAATATATATTAGCTAAAAAATCAAATTTCATTATAAAAAAGCATTTCTTGGAAATAAAAATGAGCGATAAGATTTTTAGATAAAATAAATTATGAGATTACCAAATCCAGGCTAATAAAACATTTGTTTTGTTTTGAAACAGCACACAACGTCAACTTTTTCAACACACAACTCTGCTGCTTGTTTTTCTTTAATTAGTTGCAGGAAATTTAATTTATTGATCAGAAATTCAAATTTAGCATGGTAGTTATTATCTAGTTATTTAGCGAAGTTATGAGAAATTGAAGCACCAAAAAAAAAAATAAATAAATAAATAAAAATAAAAATAAAAATAAAAATAAATAAATAAATAAAATAAAATAAGTAAATAAAATAAAATAAATAAATAAAATAATAGTAATTAACTTAATTTCTACTGTGTTACTTTTTTTTTATTTTACTAACTTCTATTTGTTAGGTCATACAAACCACAAATGAATCAATTGTACTAAAACTCATTGCTTTTCATTTTTTACGAGCAATAATTTCAATATATACGGCTAAAGCCTATGTTTTTTCCTTTTTAATAATTCTGAAACGTGTGAGTTAGTTCGATAACATATTCACTGTTTTTCAATGTTACCGCTCTGACTGTTACCGATCTGACAAACTGACAAAGTTTTTTTTTTTTTTAATTTCCGAGTCGATCGCGCTAAACCAAAATCGAACACGTGATTTTTTTACTTGTAATAAAGGACTACACTTATATATAAAATAATTTTTTAAATAATAAAACTGCGCATTTTAGCGCGTGTTACCGATCTGATGACTTAAATGACACATACTTTATAAAATCACTTTAAGAAATCTTACCTACAATTTTAGATGCAGAAATGCAAATTTTTAATTACGATGCGATTAAATATCCCACCAGGTACTCAGTATCACGTGGTATAGGTGCAGGAAATGATTTTGGGAGCTTAAACATAGATCGGAAGTTATTGTTACCACTCTGACGGCGGAACTAGGGACACGCTTATTTCGCATCGGCTAGAAAATCAGAAACTGATTAAAACAAATATGAAGTTAAATATTAACAAAGGGGTCAAAATAGAATCGTTTTTTGTGCAAGTGCGTTTTTTTGGGGAGTTAGAAAGTGCGCATGACCTGTTTGCATGATAAGCTTTGCTACTGGGGACACGTTACCGATCTGATTTTTGATGTATAAAAACAATATTTTCTGAAGAAATTTTTTTTTTCCTGATGTTATTAGATGAAATGAAAGCAAAACCTTATCTTCTTTCTTGGGAAAATTATTTTTTTAACTAGTTATTGACATACCAGTGAAAATTCACTTGGGACTCAAATTAGCACTTTTCTAAATATTAGCTCAGTTGTAGTTAACTACATTTATAACAAAGTAGTTGTAGTTGTAGTTCGCTACAAAAGAAATGTAGTTTTTCCAACCACTGAATATGATTGCACTACTACGTATTTTTGGTACAACCAAGGTAAGACACCACAGAAGCACGACAGCGCGCTCTTTGCAATATTTTCGCAAAAATTAATTGAATTTATGATCAAAGATAGTTTTCGTGAGAAAAACAAAATATTTGCACTCACACCTACTCATTCAATGTATTGGAGCCAAAACTTGAACTTTTTCGACATGGCATCAACTCAATCATGTTCAAGTAAGACAGCGAAAACCCACGCGTTCTAAAGACAAACTATTCATAAAAATGATAAAGTAATGTCAGCAAAGTGTGCAAACTTTGCAACCAAAGAGGATCGAATATACAAGATCACAAATAAAGACATGATGAAAAAAAATAATGTTTGAATTTTAGACTCAGCCACGTGTATTAGATTTTTACCAATATTATATAATTTTCGCGAATCCCTTCCATACATCCCGCGAACCCCTAGGGGTTAATGATCCACCCGTCGATAATCAATGGGTCATTGTTATGGGGCCGTTTGTTTTGTTCTGTTGAAATAAAACTAGAATCAGTGACGAAATATAAAAAATTAAAAACAGTTGAAAAATGCTGGAAAAAGAGGAAAACGAGAGAGAGAGAGAGAGAGAAGAAGAAGAAAAAGAAATGAAATTGCCATCCAGAAGAATGAAAACTGACAATTAATTAGTATTAAGATCTTCCAATAACCAGCATCAGAAAAACCACCCATATTTGATTTTTCTTAGCCTCCCATTTCTATTTAAAATATCAGTTCTTGCATTTCAAGCAATCGGTAAAAATCGTTCTTAATTCCGTTCATGCTCTGTATCAGTTTCCTTTATCTGTTACTTAAACTGCAAAGATGAAATGGGGCAAGATAAGGCTTTATGGTCAAAAGAAATTTATTGCAAAATATATCGAGTCACGTTTACCTTGATATTTACAGTTTTGGTAAAGATAATGTGATACGCAGAGAGGTCTCAAACGCTTCTTATTCATCCTTTTCTTACACATTTCCGAACAAAGTTCAATAATCAATCAATGAGAGGAAAAAAAGGTGCTGAGTAATTGTGTCTTTACTTTTTATCATTTCGGGTTGATTTCCAATATTTCGTTGGATAATCTGATCCGTAAAAATGCCGGTGTACTTCTTGTAACAAGACATTGTGCTTCTGCCAGAGTGCAAATTTCATAACCTAATTGTGTTCTTCAAAATAATAAAATATTTTCTGCTTCATCTTATTATCTGCGTCATCATCGGCACTATTGGAATTTAGGGTTATAATTTCTGATTTTAAAAAAAAGTATTGAAAAAACGATTAAATTAGAGTTTTCTATAATGAACTGAAGTAACTGTAGCCATTGAGCCACACGAAAAAAAAAAAAAAAAATGCACACGTGCTGTAAAAAATCGATGTTGTTTTTACAGTATAATAAAGCTAATTTTGCAGTCATTTTATAGTAATAAACTGTAAAGTTGCTACAGTTTCACAGTTTATAACAGTGCATTTAAGTTTTAAACTGGAACCTCTGCTGCCATTATTATACTGTTGTTTTTTCAGTATAATACATTGAATTTTATGGTAAAATTGCTGATTTTACAGTTTTAAATTGTATAATTGAAACTGTAAAATAGCTAGTTTTACAGTTTATTACTGTGCTTTTAGTTTTAAACTGGAACTTCTGCTGCCAGTATTATACTGTAAAAACAACAGCTTTTTTGTGCAGTGCATTCTAGAGATACCATATAGCAAATTTTAGATACTTTTCGAAAGAATTAATTAATCTTAAAGAATTGATTTTCTTACTTAAAAAAAATTGGAATATAGCAAATTTTGTATAATAAACTGCCACAGAGGTAACTGAAAGATATTAATTCAGATCAATACAATTTTACACACATACTATCAATGACATAAGGCAACTTTTCCGCAGCATTGGAAATTTGATATTAAAAAAACGTTTTTTGAATGCACCCTAATAATAATATAGTTAGGGCACCTCACACACCCTCACTTAGCAGCAGTGGCGTAGCTAGGGGTTGGCAGGAGTGGCTCTTGCCCCGGGCGCAGCAGTCAGGGGGGCGGTAATTTGGCAGATAAAAAAAAATAATAAATAAAAATTAGCTAAGGAAAAATAAAAAATTAATTATATTAGCAGAAAAATATTTTCTGGAAAAAACTCGTAAAAATAAGAGTCAGAGGGGAAAATGAAACATCTAACAAGGAGAAACATTGGGCATAATTCAATTATTTTTAAAGATAAAAAATAAAATCAAAGTTGCAATAGTGTCTTTAAATTTGCAGAATTATCAAAATTTGCTTTGGGAGGTCACGGTGACCTCTTATCAAAGTGACTATGGAAGGGGGCGAAATTTCTTAAAGTTCGCCACCGGCGCTGATGAGCCCCCTAGCTACTGCCTGGCAGCCCTGCCAAAGCTGAGCAGGTCCTAATGCAGCTTTAGAACGCTGCCAGGTTAATTTTGCCATGAACAATAAAATCATTAAAATGGTCATGCAAATATGCACTAATCATTTTTTATTCATGCAAATTGTGTTCACGACATCTGAATAAAAGCTCGAAAGTCTTTTCTATTCTTGCATTTCTTATGCTTTTGGCGATAACATATCCAAAAATAGTGTTAGCATTGTTAGTGCTATCTCGAAAAATAGGACGACTTCAAAACCCTTTTTTTTTAGATTTGTTCTTTATGAAAAAAAAAATCCTTTTTTTTTTTTGTATAATTTTTTCACGAAAAAAATCTAAAAGCAAGTGGAAAATGCAGCAATGTGCAGTAGGGTGAGTCGAAAAAATCGATTTTTTTTATTTCGAAATCGCATTACCTCTCAAAAGTTGTGGTTTAATGTCCACAACTTGGGAAAAATAAGAAAAAAATTCTAAGTTGACGTCTTCGGTTCGCGCATGAGGCTCAAAGTTGGAAAAAATATGTTAAAAATTGAAATTTTCAAAAGGAAAAAAGAAAAAAAAATTGTAACTTTTTATAATGCAACTGCCATAAGCTGTAAATATTTTGTGCATTTTTAATCTAAAAAAATATTTTATAGCTTTTACATACGATATTTGTTTGCACATCAGCCTTAAATTGGGCTAAAACCGCCTACAATGTCAAATTTCGAAAATATCGATTTTTTTTATTTCAAAACCGCATTACCTCTCAAAAATTGTGGTTTGGTATCCAAAATTTGGGAAAAATAATTAAAAAAAATCTAAGTTGACTCCTTCGGTTCGCGGATGAGGCTCAAAGTTGGAAAATATATGCTAAAAATGGAAATTTTCAAAAAATAATTTGAAAAAAAAAAAGTAATTGTTTTCTATCGAATCTGATTTAAATTGTTAGTAGATAACATAATTTGAACCGAAAAATATACATGTAACTTTTAGAAGATACATTCTGTTGGTGCATAAGGCTCAAAATATGAAAAAAAAAAAAAAAAAAAAAAAGCCAAAAACTGAACCAGAACGCACTACGTCGGCACTATGCCGGTATATTTTTATTATACAGCCGACTTGTCTAGACATTACACATATTCTAGGAGACAGTTCGAAGTCCCTGCAGTCTGGTCTCCCTTTGGTTGTCACTTAGTCAGCTAGACCCGCCAAACAAACAGTATCTTTAATTAGCAACTGAAAGTGGATCAAAAAGTACAGCGTGTTTAGCTTTGGGTGAGTTTTTTTTTTTGTAACTTTATAGCATATTTTTATGCTCAAGTTTTGTTATACTGTTCTCCGTTCTCCGACTAATAAATAATGGAACCCCGGAATGTGCAGTTATTCTGAAAAATTGCCGTTTTTATGCATTTAAATGAGCAGTGGAGTTAATAGCTTTAGGAGGAACGTTGATCGTTATTGGGGACTTATTTTGTCTATAAGACCAGCCTAACTGAGTCCCCAGGCCGTCATTGAGGGGGGTCAGGGGGTTATTTGCCTCCCCCTGACTTTGAGAAATCCACGTATTTACGCATATTATAAGTGGGCTTGGTTTTGTTGATTTCCGATGAAATTGCATTGTGTTTTCACTCTTAGCCCCCCTCACCCCCGTGGAAAAACTTGAAATGACGGGCCTGCTGCAAGACCATCATTTCGAATTTTTCCAGGGGGGAGGGGGCAAAGGGCGTATACACAACAAGGCCGTATACAGAAAAAAATTTCGGGAGGGGTCCAGTTTCGCACATTGCCCAAACACACATACATGTTTGTGTGTGTCATGAGTTATTTCTAGCTGACCCCCCCCCCCCACACGATGTTTGATGTGTGTGTGTGTTTTTTCATCTCTTTATTCTTATTATTTTCTTGAACTGACCTTTGTTGGGGGTAGGGGTATCAAGAGAGATATGCAATGAGAACTTTTTTAAGTGGGGTAGAATATCCGTAATTTTAGGGGGTCCGTGGGTTTCTCCCCAGGGAAAATTTTTGAAAAAAAAGTTTTAAAATTCTGCATTTTGGGGCCTTATATGGGGTAATTGGGACTTCAAAAACATGTTGGAAAAGTAGGCAAACAACAATCTCATAAATTTTCTGTAGTCCTTTGCAAATTAAGATTAATCAAAGCATAAAAAAATGTTTAGTTTAACAAATGATTAACATTAAGCGACAGAGAGGAAGGACAAGGGAGGAGAAAATATTAACACATTATCACTTGCTTACATCGGTTTTCACTATAGTTACATAGTAGTTTTGGATCAGTTCCCCAACTCACCGACAGACACAGCACTTAGTAACATAAAATAACCAATAGCATAAAACACATAAAATTCTTTAAAAGAAATAGTGTATAGATTTAAAAAATAATTAACGAGATAGTAACATTCTGACCATTTAGTTAATTCATAGTTTAATTATTTGATAAGAAATAGGATTGAAGCACTTTTAAAGGAGTTTCAAAAAGGTATTTAATAATTTCCAAAGACTCTAGAATAGTTAAAATTCTTTAAAGCATTTCATTTGCACTTTCCAGTCTCTGACATTTTAATAGTTGATTGGACAATGGACAGTCTTACGAAATTGTTAAAACTTTGAAAGACACATCTTTTAAAGATTAAAAATAGATATTAAAAAATACTTATAACGACAGTTTCTTTTTCAACCACTAGTACTGCAGAAAACGAAAAAGAATACAGGTAGGGTAATATTTTTTCTCGTGCTTAACATGTTAATAAAGGAATATGATTTTTGCATTACGCAGAATATTTTTTTAATCAAGGAGCTGAGTTTCGCGCAACTTGATGCAACCCCCCTCCTCCCATTTGTGTTAGAAACTTTAAAATTTAAGGTTTACAGCTACATTTAACAAAGTTTTCAAGATTTTTAAGCATTTGTAAATGGAATTTCTTAAAGTAACTTTTGTCTAAGATTGGTGAGCGTCCAACAAAGCAAAGGGTCTGTGAACGTATCTGTTTTTGTGTGGCCTTGTTGATTGAAGACATGTTTAGCTATTAAAATCCCTCGAGGGTTACAAATGCTTATAAATGGGGACCAGCAAAGTACCCTCTTAATTGAATCAGGGTGGTGAGAAGCAATCTCAGTTTAGTTGGAAACTAGGGGCCCGGCGATTAGGAGGTAAAAATCTGAGTGGTGAAAGTTTTATAAGTTTTATGGGGGAGGGGGAGGGGGGGCGCCGATCAAACTGACAAGTAGCTTGCCTTGAGCCTGAATTGATTTGGGAAAGCGGCCTGGAAGTGCTAATGAGAGTCTTGTTTTCAAGTATGTTTTGCAGCTAATGAGAATTTGAATTGTCTTTTTTTTTGTACTTTTTCAAATTTTTACTCGTTTTAATAGTTAAAAGGGAAAAAAACTTTTTTTTTGCTATTTTAAATTTAAAAAAAGGAAAACTTTTTTTTCTGTTTTACATTATAAAACATTTCGGGTTTCGAGGGGGGGGGGGCGGGCCCGTCGCCCCCCCTCTGTATGCGGCCTTGGTACACAATGTAAATTTGCTAAAGAATGGCAAAAACCACGCCTACTTACATGTAAATACATTGATTCCCCCCCATGAACCGCAAAATGACGGACCTGGCCTGCTGAGCCCTAGTGCCTACTGCTTGTCGTCACATTTGTATTTATATCCATAAACGTCAAAAGAATAAAAACTAATTGCAATGCACGTATACATTTTAATATAATCTGGGCTCCACTAATAACAGGAACAGACGGTCCTTAGAAAGTATAAAAAAATAGATTTTAAACTAAGCTGATGCGACTGTATATAGAACAAAATTTCGTGATGGATAATAACGCACTAGTTTGAAGTAACAACAATAACCTTTATGGAAACTCTCAAACTTGAAACTTAAAAAAGCATGTCTTTTTGAAATAAATCTCACACCGATGCGTTTTTAAAACAAAATCAACCAATGGCAATATTATTTAAAGAATTTCCTTTTTCCTTTCTTACTTTCCTTCGAATTAAGAAAACACTTCATATCTTTTATAATTCAAAAAAATAAATAATAAATGATGACAACCGCGATTCTTTTCAAAAATTGACAACTATGAGAGATAACTATTAATATTTGCAACTGTATAATTCTATAACTAGTCTTTGAGTTTTTAAACAAGCAATTTGTTACTTAATAGAGGACAAAAATGCGCCCTGGTGCCCCCTCCTTCTTGTCCGTTTCGATATCCTTTTTTAGCCTACTTTCCCGTCAAAAATAAAAGAGACGAAAAAAGCATTAAAATTGGCTTAATGCATCTAAAAAATGTCGCCAAGTCCAAAAAATATCGCCAAGTCCAAAAAATATCGCCAAGTTCAAAAAATATCGCCAAGTAAAAAAAAGTCAAAAAGAAACAAAAAATGAAATAAATATCGAAAAATTAAAAATTTGAAAGTAGGGTATTGAGATGGGGAATTTGTGTGTCGGTCGGTCTGTCGGTCGGTCTGTCGGTCGGTCGGTCTGTCTGTCCCCCCCTAATAACTTTTGAATGAATATTCCGATTTGGACAAACTTTTTTTTGTTGGAAAGATCTCGGCGAGTACAGCTCATTCCCATATTTGATTTTTCGATTTGAACAATTTTTGGTTCAACTTTGAGCCGTTCAAACAACCGGTCCCGCGATACTAACTTTTGAATGAACAGTCCGATTTGAACAAACTTCTTTTTGTTCGAAAGGTCTTTTCAAGGATACTTCATTCCCGTATCTACATTTTCGATTTGAACAATTTTTCGTTCAACATTGAACCGTTCAAGCAACCTTTCCCCACCTAATAACTTTTAAGTGAACCGTCCGAATTGAATAAAGCTTTTTTTGTTCGAAAGATCTTATCAAGAATACTTTATTCCCGTTTTTAAATTTCCGATTTGAACAATTTTTCGTTCAACATTGAACCGTTCAAACAAGCTCTCACCCCTAATAACTTTTGAATGAACCGTCCGATTTAAACAAACTTTTTTTTGTTCGAAAGATCTCGGCAAGGATACTTCATCCCCGTTTTTAAATTTCCGATTTGAACAATTTTTCGTTCAACATTGAACCGTTCAAACAAGCTCTCACACCTAATAACTTTTGAATGAACAGTCCGATTTAAACAAACTTTTTTTTGTTCAAAAGATCTCAGTAAGGATGCTTCATTACCGTATTTAAATTTTCAGTTTGAACATTTTTTTTGTTCAACATTGAACTGTTCAAACAACCTTTCCCCACCTAATAACTTTTAAGTGAACCGTCCGAATTGAATAAACTTTTTTTTGTTCGAAAGATCTCGGAGAGGCTCATTCCTATATTTCACTTTTCAATTTGAACCATTTTTCGTTCAATGATGAACCGTTCAGAAAACATTTTAACATGAGCGCCTACGGAGAAATTTAAATTGAATGTTTATTCTGAACTTCAAGGCGGATTTCCTTCAAACTAACTTTGTAAGAAAATGGTTTTGATAAATAATGTATTGTAAAGTACTTTTTTGAATAATCTTCTGTGAGGACTCTGATTCCGACTCCGACTCCGCAAACATGGCGGAAATGCAGGCTCAGAAAAAATGACTGACTGGGCAGACGATTTTTTGTTTATTTATTTATTTGTTTTGTTTAATTTATTATTATTTTTTTTTTATCAGACGATTTTTTTTGTTAACAAAAATTTTTCATTCAAGAGAGCATTTTATTCCTTATTTATATTTAACAACTGGCAACGGATTAAAAATGAAATTCAAGACATTTTATTAACGAACGAGTTTTTTTTTCTTTCTTTGATAAATGTGTTTTGAAGTTCTTTGTACTTTTATTTTATTTATTTATTTTTTTTTCTTTTGAAAACGATTGTGGAATTTTTCTACGAAAGAACTATAGCAGTTACATTCTTTTAAAGGTGCGACAAAACTTTATTGACTCGTTTATTTACTTTTTACGTGTCTATTTTATCTGATGAGAGGGGTATATTTTGCTTTCAGAAATCAGCTTTAAGTGCAAAAAGATATGTTTGACATAATTTTTAGTTTTAGATAATCAAGAGAATATTGATCAGATGCTACAATGCCTATGTCGATGTACGGGAAAGTAGGCTCGTTTAGTTCTTGACAGAACTTCTTGTTTCTGAATCATTTCTTATGTTTAATGCAAAAATAAACATATATCAATAATGTAATTATTACTAGCTGTTTAAAATGTATTTTTTTAGTTCTGTGCAGAATTGAGCTTAATTTTATAGATTTACATTTTGTTTCATCTCAACACCCGATTCCCTTACTCAAACTCAAAATATGTTGCTTAAAAGGGTGCTTATGCTTTTGCATGAATAAATTTTCAACTTTAATTATCTGGTAACATGACGAGTCACGTATAAATTACACGCTCTTGACATATACAATTATACATGGCATGGCTTCACTGAGAACTTTAAATCAAGGTCATGTTATGTCTCTTATTCCTTTAACAATTTCTCTTTTTGACTCATTTAACAATCTCCTTTTGGACTTTTTGTAATAGTTTGTCATAGTATTGCCTGCGAACGATGTTTTGCCATTAAAACCAATGAAATGAGCCAGCCAGGGTCATGTTTAGTTCGAAACGAAGTTAAAATAACACAGAATAGATATATTCTGCGAAGCGAAAAACAATTGTATATATACAGATTTAGTCCCGAGAAACCCTGCAGATGGCAGCACTACAAGTTAGGAGTTATTTGAGTAAAAGCACAGCCTCGTAGGCTACGGTGTAGTGTAAAGACCCTCCTTGGTAAAGACTTTGAGGAAGTCCACGAATGACTTTAGTTGAAATGAAAGCATTTCTTATGAAATATTTTAGTAAAAAAGCATGACATGGTACTCCTAGATCAATGCCAGTGGTTTAATCAAGATGAGAATGCAATCTAAATGATAAAAAAGTTATATACCTCAACTTGAACAACGTGTTCGAGCATGCGAAAGAGGACAATATGCTTCGCCCAGAATTTCTTAAAACTTTGGAAATTCTCTGGAATTTTCAAATTTCCCTTCCTAAAAAGCTTGTTTTTTTTCCCAGGAATAAATTCGGTTTTTCCCACCTTTTACATCTCTACCTCTGGTTGATGCTGCATTGTTATGGATTTTCGATGGTAACGCTCAAATCCGGTTCTTTACATTTGCTTCTAGTGAACATAGTTTCAAAATTATGACTTAAAAAATAGTTATGAAACAGCGAATTTATTTTTTTCAATTTGAAAGTTTTAAATGTTTACTACTTGAAAATGTGTCAAGGTACAAACTTTGACCTCCATGTCTTCAATAAGCTCAGCCCAGCCAATACTCTATTTTTGCGCACAGCGCACCTATGGTCAATGTCGCAGTCAAGAAAGTTTTTTTTACACATATTTAGCAATCACTAGTTGCATGTCTACATTTCGTACTGAATCCGAATTTGACAGCACATAACAATATATGTGTTGTTGACATCTCGGTACCTGGAAACAGGTTACGAAGGTGAACATTGGTAATGACGGCTAATGCTTGAAATTAAAACCCCTTATTATTGCAATTTATTCTCTATTTTTACGGTCCAAAGTTTCCGTGTTGCATTGATATCCTCTAAAATGCTATAAAAAAATTGTGACCTGAAAAGTTGTTTCAGTTATTTGAGCATTGTT
Source organism: Uloborus plumipes (assembly GCA_038373865.1). Classification (NCBI taxonomy): domain Eukaryota; kingdom Metazoa; phylum Arthropoda; class Arachnida; order Araneae; family Uloboridae; genus Uloborus; species Uloborus plumipes. Next base: position 42,418 of record JAXGGA010011318.1, read on the forward strand.
ACATAACGAAGTTATCAGTGAAGTTCAAAAACCAAAAATGAATTTTGAAAAGGGTGTAAAAAATAATATTCCAGATTTTAAATCTGGACCGCTAGATCATTACCGAAAAAAAGCAAAGTTTGATTGGAAAGAAATGAAAGTTCTGATGGAGGGAGAGGAAATGTTAAAGTTACAAGTAAGTAACATTATTCGCAATATATTTTTGTGTTAAATCTATCCTCTTCCTTCTTTTTTTTTGACTTAATTTTGTTTGTGTGAATTGAAAAATAGTAAATATTTTTAGAGATATTAATAAGAGATTAAGCAATTTTTCAATGTTCTTCTATTATGTAACTTGCTTATGCTTGACCAAATTTTTAAAGCGAATTTTATCTGTATTGATTTGAATTGTATAAATAAATGAATAGAAATGAACAATGAAGCCATTACATAGTTTTTTCAGTTCAACATTGTAAGGAAAATACTTGTATGATTGCTATGTTATTATATGTATTCTTTCAAAGCATTTATTCTTATGTTTTTGAAATAAC
>JAXGGA010011319.1:0-42934 GCA_038373865.1 Uloborus plumipes
AAAAAGATACAAGTGCAAGGGCTAATACCCAAATGCAATTAATCTTTAAATCAACTGATATTACCATTAAAATCTTTATAAAGTTCATAAATAATGAAAATAAAATCTTGAATGAGTTGCTCGTAACAATGTTCAACTTTTGCATAATTTTACCATCTAAGTTCTTAATATGAATATTCTACTACCCATCGGAAACAGCTTTAATCAATTTTCAGAAAAAAAACAACAATATAGATTGGATCAACTCTGACGCAACCAGGGTTGCAAAAAACCCACCTGCCCAAAAAAACCCACCCGGGTTTTTTTGGGTAAAACCCACTCTAAAAAACCCAATAAAACCCGCACAAAAGCGGGTTTTATTGGGTTTTTTAAAATTAGTGAGTTTTATTTCATGTTCAGCATTTTTTATATTAGATTTTATCCATTGTTTTTAAAAAAGTTTACCCATGAAATGTATATATAAAACACTAAGGCAATTTCTTTTCTGCCGATGCCAACGATTGTTTTGTTTACAGTTGGCAATGGCCTCGAGTAATATTACGGGAAAAGAAGATAATGTTACAAAATACATTTTAAAATGTTACACCTTCATCCTAATAACTACGAAAATTGAGCACAAATTATTACTAAATATCGTTACATTTAAGTATTTTTTTTTAACATTTATCTATGATGAAACTTGGTTGGTGGTGGCATAATAAAAAAGTGTAAACTAATCCTTTAAAGTAATTTTCAAATGTTATTTGTTACTTTGTCTTTTTTATGATGATTTATTTACATTATTTAAATGCAAATTAATTGCATATTAAATTAAGACAAAAATAAAAATCAGCATTCTTAATTAATTCTTTTTTAAACAAGAAAGAATAAATCCTCCCCCCCCCCCCTTTGCCTTTTCCTTTTTCAACAAGCAAAAGAAACAATAAATTTAAAAAAACCTAATAAAACCCTAAAAACCCAATAAAACCCTAAAAAACCCGCGCGGGTTGGGTTTTTTGAAAAAAACCCGGGTTTTTTGCAACCCTGGACGCAACTGAAATGAAGTTTTCGAGAGAGCATGGAAAAATGGCAATTATACAAGTCTTCTTCGATGGAATATAAAATATACGAAAAAATAAAAATTATTGTAAGCACAAAATTAAATATGCAAATGTGGTGGAATTATGTAACAAAACAATGCGAGATAATTTTACAGAGACAAATGCAATCGGATTTCAAAATGGAAAAAAAATAGAGACTGAAATTTAAAACATAACTAATGCATACATTTTATGTCTAATCTCCAAAACTTGGCAAGTATAAATATCGGTAATTTCACTCATTCACAACTCATATACTATTATAGAAAAATAGATGCAAAAATACCATACTTAAAAGGTAAACTCAATGTTATTGTGATGGGAGGGCTTGCTTTTGAGACCAATTTTCCCAAACCATTGTGTCACTGAAAAACATCTATGTTCTCAGTGTGAGAACTCGAAGCCAAATTCTTCAGCAATGACAAAAACCGTAATTTTTATTTTCCAACACAAATTTACATTTTTGTGTGAGCGTCAAGAATGATAGATTGATAACAGGTTCGCCCAAAAATTGTTTTATTCCTCACTAAGAAGGTAAGGACTATGATCAAGAAAACTAAATGAGTGTAACACATGCATTGCGTTGATACACAAATACAATAAATAGATTTAAAATTTAAAGTTAGCAAGAAATTTAGCACTTAGAAAATGTAACTATTGCAAGATAAAATTCTTTTTCAATAGGAAACATTTTCGTTGATAAAGATTTACCTTTGCTACCAGTTGGAGAGGATATCTTTCGAGGCTTAGCTCTAATGTCATAGATGATTGGGTAGTGAAACCAAGGAATTCTATAACAAGCAACATTGAACAAATATTAGAAAATGAATTTCACATCATATTATAAATTGAAGTACAGATTTAATACAGGCAAACAAAACTCATAATTCATTTGGAATCATGCTGAAATACCCTCAAACAAGCATTTCTATTCTTTAGCTGTTACTGTATTGGAACTTGTATGCTTAAAATTATAATGCGTTAATTTCATTGAAAAGGAAAATGAATAGTCAAAATGTAAGAAGTTGGCATAAATAGCAGCAATGATCATCAATAACTATGTGAACTGTGCAAATTTAACAAAAATACAATTATTTTACCATTTGTCCTACCACAGGGTGGTAAAGTACATGTAATAAAGCCCAATAAGGCAAAAGACTTTTTAGATTTATGAGTAAGAATTAATACCTGAAATGTAATCCTTCACTGTATATATCATCTTTCACTCCTCCTAGACGACTAAATATGATAGATCTGTGACCACCATCAACTGTAATACAAAACAATATTCAAAACAATTAGATCTCAGATATCTTTCTCAAAAACAAGACACTTCAACAAATTTTGAATACTACACCTAATTCATTTGTTAGCACATAATACTAATATGTGTACATGCACTTATAAAAAAAGGTGTACTAGAAATGAAGTTCAATGGTTTCCATCAAACAAAATTTTATTAGATTTTTAGAAACATTGCATCATTGACCATTCATTAAGATGAAAATTAACAGAGTTATTTGAAATTCTAATCTTTTTGCCTCATGTAAATATTGCAATTATTTTCACAGCTGAAAGTTACTTACACATGCTAAGTCAAATGTACTTGTTTTATTTTTAACTGAGTTTTTGTCAACTTAAATACAGCTGTCATGGTATTGCGGAGTTGTGGACGGTTAATTATTTTTGAAAAATATGATAAGTGGGGGAAAAACACACTGAGACTGATAAGTTTTAATCAAATGATCACTTAAGGCTTAAAAGATTCTGCTGAGTGGCATTGAACCTCAGGTTTTTGTTGAATATAACCAACATATTTTATAATTAAAAAAAATCATTTTCCTACTAAATTTTATCTATTTTGACCTTATTCTGATTTCTTTGACAATTAAGTAACCTTAAATTTCAACTTTTAGTGACATGATGAATCTTAAATTCTGTAACTTTTTTTGTGTTAACAACTGAACTTATACAGCTCTCATGATAGCTGCTTGCAGGTAGACGAAGAATTTTGTAGAGGTTACCAAACATTTGAAGTGGCTACCAAAGTTATTGATTTAGTACCCACTGGCTATTAAAGAAAAGTCACAATCTACACAATTACCACCGATTTGAAAAAAGTTGAAATGATGGACCGACTAATCTTAAATTATGAAATTTCATGTTATCATTCAACAATACATGCGAAGTAGCTACGACATAGAAAACATAAGTGCATATGAGCCTAGCAGAGAGCTAAAAGAAATACATGTACTACATGTTAATTTACACATTTATGCAATTACAGGAATGATGTAATGCAAATTTCCTCCTATAGTAATACAACTTCAGTAAATAAAATGAATGTGTTCAACAGTTCAGAAACATGAAACTAGTAACTTGGAACAATAATGACGATTTAAAAAAAAATTAAATATTAAACCGTAAGTTTTTACCGGTGTACACTGATTGTGTAACTCCATAAGCAAGACCGCCAGCGGCAATTAAAAGTTTTAGTCCTGTAGCAATTCCACCACCTCCACCACCACCTGGAACCTTGGAAAATCGGCTAGCGAAATCTTTCAATTGCTGAGCCATGGTTTTGTTAAATAACTACTTATGTTTAGTTAAAACTATGCAAATACAACTATCAAAAATAAAAGGGACTTCGCACGTTTGTTGGGCTGCTATTTGACCCTAAAGCTTACTGCCATTCTTAAAAGCTAAAAAGCATAGCATTGAGCAATATTTCAATCTGGAGTGCTATCAGCTGTGGATTTTCTTACTGCAGTTTTGATTTACGCATTATAAATTTTAGCTCTATTTATTAATTATTTGAAAAGAAGAAAATTACGTTCCTTAAAATTTTAAAATGGATTCAGAGCATAGACACATAATATTAGATTGAGAGGGGAGCATTGACAACAGGTCGCACGTAGTCACGTGACATGTAGATTTCGTAGAGACGTCGCCACAGCATCAAGAGTTTTCGAAAATACCTACTTTGTAGGTAAAAGCCTTAAAACGTTGAAAACTGCTAATCTCATTAGCTGTTAATCTCATTCGGAGGGAAGGAGCATTATATAAACCGCTAACATTATTTTACAAGGCAAGAGAGGCTCAAAGCTCAATCAAAAAGGATCTTTCCATTCCGGTGTTTTTAAAAAGAAGTTTTAAAAAATTTTTCAGTTTAAAATCAGAGTATATATCACTCGCTCCTATGATTCCTGTGTCAGAATTTTTTTTTTCGCGTGGTTAAAAAAATAGAGAAAAAAATTAACTAAAAAGCAATTTTGTGAGGGTCGCACGTTGCATACAAATTGCATGGCAGATCTTCAGTAAAAAGGATACTATTCTTGCCAAATCTTACGTCAAATGACCCCTGGAATCAAAATATGGCCGCCGTTTCCCCTCATCATGCGTCACTTTTTTCAGACCCCCCCCCCTCGCTGTAATTAAGAATCAGACAACTTTAAAAATACAAGAATTTTTACACGTTTTTAAGACTTCAATTTCGAAAAATATTTGAGCAAGAGTCCCCGACCCCTGTTCTATAGAGAGCATTAAAACTTTGTCTTAAAAACTAATATTTCGTGAATGTTAAGGATGACAGCCTTTCCTCTAAAACCAGAAGTTGGATCCGCCATTGCTTTTAAAAACACCGAAAATTGTTTAACACTGCTTTTTTGGGGCTTCAAATTTAAAAAAATGCCTAGCCCGTTAACAGGTATGGTTTACAGTAGCAGGAGGAGTTCGCCGCTAGAGGACGCTAGTGTTGCAGGGGAGATTTTTGCTGCTCTGAGATAAGTGATTTTTTAATGTAAATCTTAGTTTTTTACTACTTTAGTTTAGATTATTTGAGTGTATTTTATCATATAATTTAGTATTTTTGTGTATTTGAGACTTATTTTTGCTTTATTTACATTTTTAAAGGGTTTTTCAATTTTTTAAGCTAAGCCTAAAATGTGGTGATTTCTTTGTTGTTAAGCCTGTGTGCTTTGTTGGGTGTAGCAATTTAGTTTATTTATATTTACTGCTGTCTTAGTTTTCTGCATTCTATGTATCTTTAAACTCAAATGCTTTTTTATTTTTATTATTAGTATTTATCCTTCAATTTTGCATTTTTGTCTCTTTTGTATTGTCTTCATAAGTGGATTATTTTGAGTTAGTATGGGTGTTATATGCATTTGGAAAGAGGTTAAGAGTGGGAAGGGGAACAACAGGTGGATTTCTTGTGACCTATGTCACATGTTCTGCCAGTATGAGGGAAAGGAGGAGTCAATTAGTGAGCTGGATTATATTTGCACCAAGTGTGCTGAGCTCTCTGAATTGAAACATAGCATGACCATTTTGCAGGCCCAAATAGCCTTAGGTTGTGGGATAGAGGAGGATGAGATAAGCACTCCAGATGGGAAGGGGGAAATTACTAAAAAGGATGTGGGCATTAGCTGTGAGTTAGTTAGTAGGGATGTTCCAGAGGTGAAGGGGGAAGTTATTAGTAAGGAGACGGACTGGGAAATGAAGGGGGTAATTTTGGGGGACTCAATGGTGCGCGAAGTGGGAAATTCAATCGGGAGGGTAAAACGTAAGGTGGCTAGGTGTTGTTTACCAGGGGCTCGGGTGAAGGATGTAAATAAGGTTGCAGAGAAGAAGGGGACATTTCATAAGGAGGATATAGTTACTTTGTGGGTGGGAACCAACGATGTAGGCCATAGTAATAATGAGGAGTTTAGGAAAGAATGGAATTCCCTGTTGGACAAAGCAACTAACTGTTCGACCAGTGTCCAAGTGGTTGGTTTGCTTCCCAGGTATGGAGTGCACAGGAGCTGGTTGAATCAGCGGGCTAGGTGCATGAACCTGTTACTAAAAGAAATTTGCCAAAAGCGCGGTGTCAGGTTTGTTGATGTGTGGAGTCATTGCAAGCGTGATTGGATTGGTAGGGATGGCCTGCATTTGAGTTCTATAGGGGTCAAAATGGTTAGTGGTTTGGTTTTAGAGGCTTCTGAGTCAAAAAACTAAGTTGGAATGGGGGGCATGGTTCAAGGAGCAGTTTTCAAAAGAATGCAAACTCTTTAGGTTTTATTAGAAATAGTAATAGGGAGACGAATAAGAGCAGTCATTTTAACAATTTCGATTCAAGAAATCGCAAGGGGTTGAATAAAAGCAAGTTGGGCATGCTTAAGGTTTTTTATACCAATGCTCGCAGTATTAGGAACAAGATGGAAGAATTGAAAAGCATAATTATAGATGAGAAGTTGGATATTATTGGAGTTACCGAGACATGGGCTACCAAAAATGATGATGATTTATTGTGTATTGCTGGGTATAATTTGTTTAGACAAGATAGAGCAGGTAAAAGAGGTGGTGGGGTTTTGTTTTATGTTAGGGATACTTTAACTTGCAATGAATTGGCAATAAATGACAAACCTAATGATATTGACATGGTTTGGCTAGAACTGATGAGCAGTAAGGGTAAAAAATTGCGTTTGGGTAACATTTATAGGCCACCTAATCTAAGCCAGGGTCAAGATGAAGAGATGTATCGTATTATTAGAGACATGTCGAGTAAGGGACCGGTAATTATAATGGGGGATTTCAATTTTCCGGGCATTGATTGGAATAATTCTTACCCCAATAATAGTAGAGAAGAGGAATTTCTAAAAGTAATTGGTGACTGTTTTTTAGATCAAGTTGTTTCTGAGGGAACACGGCAGGATGCTGTTTTGGATCTAGTTTTCTGCAATGTTGAAGGTTCTGTTCAGGCATTATGTGTAGGGGAGCATATTGGGGATAGTGACCACAACAGTATTAGGTTTGGGATTAGGTTTGGTATGCACAAAGACAAAAATTTTAGGTTTGTGCCTAATTTCAGAAATACTGATTTTGTCGCACTCAGGCAGAGTTTGAAAACTGTTTTTTTCATCCGGTTTGGACAATAGCGAGGTAAATCTGCAGTGGACTGAGTTAAGGAAAAACTAGCAAAAACAGTTGGGGATTATGTTCCTTTTAGGAGAAAAGGGGTAAACACAAAAATTTGGCCCATGTGGTTCACTAGTGAAACTAAGGATGCTCTAAACCGTAAGCAAGCTGCTTTTCTTCGGTTAAAAGAAACTGGTCACAGCGCAGATAGGCTACAGTATTGTGAGGCTAGGCGTAGTTTTAAGTATTTGGTACGGTTTCAGAAAAGAGAATTGGAACAAAAGCTTGCAGATAATATTGACAGGAACCCAAAGGGGTTTTTTGCTTACGCAAATTCTGGGAAAGTTCGAAATAGTCAAATTGGGCCACTGGTTGATGAGCATGGAAATTTAATTCAGAATGATGGGGATATTGCTAATGTTCTAAATGACTTTTTTTCCAGTGTTTTTAACGATAACTGTATCTCAACAGTTGACACAAGTAAGACACAAGCTACTCTACAGCTTGAGGATTTTGTTTTTTCCAGGGAGGACGTTTTACTTCATTTGAAAAAAATTAAAGCAACTAAAGCTCCGGGACCAGATAATATTTACCCAAAAATTCTAGTTGAATGTGCTGAGGAATTAGTAGATACTATTGTAAAAATTTTCAATGCTTCGTATAACTCAGGGACAGTGCCAGAGGACTGGAAACTGGCTAACATTACGCCACTCTTCAAGAAAGAGTCTAGAGGTAATGCAGGAAATTATAGGCCTGTCTGTCTTACTTCGGTGGTTTGCAAAATTTTTGAAACTTTATCTAAAATTAAGATTATGGATTTCTTAGAAAATAATAGTCTGTTGATTAATTTGCAGTATGGTTTCAGGAAAGGTAAATCGTGTGCTACTAATTTATTACATTTTTATGACAAGGTCACCATGGCTTTAGTTAACAAAAAGTGTGTAGATGTTGTTTACATTGATTTTCAAAAAGCTTTCGATAAGGTACCGCATGTTGCACTACTCAGTACATTAGCTGATATAGGAATTGGAGGTAAAATTTTAGTTTGGGTTAGGAATTGGCTGACAGGAAGGAAACAAAGAGTAGTTGTAAGGGGTAATCATTCTAAATGGAGTGAGGTTTTAAGTGGGGTTCCCCAAGGATCAGTTTTAGGTCCACTTTTGTTTATTATTTTTATGAATGATATTCATGAAAATGTTTCTGGAAACATGAATTGTTTTGCTGATGATGTCAAAGTTATGAGGGTTGTAGAAAATGATGAACAAGCAAATCAGCTGCAAGAGGATTTGGATCATATTACTAAGTGGGCAGACAAGTGGGGTATGGCAGTAAATGTTGGGAAATGTCAAATGCTGCATTTAGGTCATGGGAATAAGCATACAAGCTATTATTTAGAGGGTTCAGTCATTAGTAAGGCAGAAAATGTTATGGATCTAGGTGTCTTAATAAATCAGGATTTCAAGTTTAGTCAACAGTGCAGCATAGCTAGTAACAAAGCCAATAGGATGCTTGGGTTTATAAACAGATCTATTTCAAACAAATCTAAGAAGGTTCTTCTGCCTTTATATAGAAGTTTGGTAAGACCTCATTTAGAGTATGCTGTTCAGTTTTGGTCTCCTTATCTTAAGAAAGATATTAATTTATTGGAAAGGGTATAAAGGAGGGCTACAAGGTTAGTGAATGGACTTTCTAATTTAGACTATGATTCCAGACTTAGAATGCTTAATATGTATAGTCTTGAGCAAAGGAGAACCAGAGGGGACATGATTCAGTTGTTTAAATTTATCAAAATGAAAGATGTTATAGGGTTAAATTTTTGCACGGAAAGCAGGACAAGGGGTCATTGTTATAAGCTGTTTAAATCTCAGGCTAACCTGGAAATTCGGAAAAATTACTATTTTAGCAGAGTAGTGGGAACTTGGAATAGTTTACCGGAAGAGGCGGTAAGGAGCAAGGGAGTAGATAGTTTTAAGAGGGCCATTGATCTTCATTGGGATCTATAATTTGACTAGGACCAGCCCAGTTGGGCCCAGAGCCTGTTGCTGGTCGTCGCATTTGTATTTATATTAGTTTCAAGACTTCAATGTAGGAAATTTTTGGGCAAGGACATTAAGCTCCTTCCCATTATTATCATCCAAGATGGTCAAAAATTATGTTTTTAAAACTGTCATTATACGAGTTTTGCTTATCACGCAGTCCTCTTTAAATTAAATTCGCGGATACTCGTTTGACTGTAGTTGTGTTTTTGGAACTTCAACTTCGAAACTTCGAAGAAATGCAGGAGAGGAGGATCAATTTCTCTTTTTTTTTTTTCAAAACATCGATTGGAGACAGTTTCTTAAGCCCTGTCCTTTATACTAACATCAACTCATATCGTCTATTTAATCGGGTTTTTAAGAATTCAATTTCTAAAATTGTTCGTAGAAACCCCAAAAACCTTTCTTTCTCTCAACATCATCAAATACAGTCTAAAACTGCGTTTTCAAGACGGTAATTTCAAAAATTTTCCGGGAGAAGACTCTCCGGACTCCCTATCAGATGGGGAAAACATTTTTCAGAGTGCCCTTCTCTTAAAACTATTTTCTGGTTGCGCAACTGTGGGACCCCTGTCGCCCCTATGCCCCAACCTGGGACATACCCCCTGCCAGACCCCAGTATTGTTGCTCCCTCAGAATTTGCCAAATAAACCCACCATGATAATAAGGACGAAAGAAGTTTAAACTTCCTGTTAGAGGGAGAACCATGTCCCTTAAAATACGCATTATAATGGGTACAACGGGTCTGAAAAATTCTTATCGGAATGGGATAAGGAGGAAGTAAGAAATAGTGGCTAAATTTTAGCCCTAAAACCTAAAAAAATGTCTCAGCCTCTCTCTGAATTTTTAAGTATAGGGCGCCTATGAGCATAAGTACCACTTCAGACGCTTCTCTCTTTAGCTAATGGCGGTTGAAAGAGACAAAACCAAAAGTGGCTCACGCATTTATGATATGACCTGTCTAATGAAACAGCTGCATTTTGTCCTCTCAAAATTCAAATCATCGCAGTTTGGCGTTTTCAAGCTCTACAATTGCGAAATCTATTTTTGGTGTGGCTGATTGACAATAAGATTTTTTTTTTTGGCAGTCGTAGTGGAGTCAGAAAAAGTTTCACCTTGTTTGCTGAAATTTGTACGCTTTTCTCTATATCAAACGATAGAAGATGTTGCCGAGCTTTTCCCAGTTCCAGTTCTAGAGCTTGGAAACGATACTCTGAGGTGGTTAAAAAAATTAGCTCAAAAACAAAAACACTTCAATTTTGCGCAAGCAGGCGTTTTCAAGCTCTACAATTGCGAAATCTATTTTTGGTGTGGCTGATTGACAATCCGATTTTTTTTTTGGCAGTCGTAGTGGAGTCAGAAAAAGTTTCACCTTGTTTGCTGAAATTTGTACGCTTTTCTCTATATCAAACGATAGAAGATGTTGCCGAGCTTTTCCCAGTTCCAGTTCTAGAGCTTGGAAACGATACTCTGAGGTGGTTAAAAAAATTAGCTCAAAAACAAAAACACTTCAATTTTGCGCAAGCAGGGCAAAAACCTCATTGGATAGGTGTGTCATATCCTACCCACATTGGTTGCTAGTGCAACAAAAGAAGGTGGGAGGGCAAAAGAAATGTGATGGGTTGGAGCAGTGCTTTATAACCGGTGTGCCTCTGCACACTGGTGTGCCGCGACAAACTTCATGATGCGCCGCGGTATTTTCAGAATTTCAGTAAATTAAGATCTTAGATCTATTTTATACCTGCGCAAAGTTTCAGACTGCGTGCAAGACATCCCCAGCATAATTTTTCAGGGAGGGGGCGTATATTCAGTGCTATTTTATCGGAAAACAAAAAAAATGCTCCCACTTATGTGCAAAAATATTAATTCTTTAAAGTCACGGGAGGGGAAGTCTCTCCCTTAAATGACGATCCTGTTGTAAGAGGTCGCATATAATGTTTCTATTCAAATTAAGTTTTAAAACAAAAAATGCACTCTGACGGTGAAAGACTTTACCAGCGCGTGTAGAGGAATCATACGAGGAACAATATACTCTGGTGAAATAGTGGTCAGAACAGGCCCGTCATTTAGGGGGTGCAGGGGGGTCAATCCCCCTCCCCCTGACTTTGGAAAATCAATGTATTGGTTTATAAGTAGGCGTGGTTTTTGCCACTTTTTGGAAAATTTTACATTGTGTATGTACCTTTTGCCCCCTCTGGAAAATTTCGAAATGACGTCCTTGGGTCAGAATATCAGCTGTTGACCGACACAATCAGGATAATGCATGTCTAGTGACATTGGTAAAATGTTGGTTGATAAAGTGCGGATGGAAAGAAATTTTTCCATTCACGTTGATGAATCAGCATATATCAAAAGTGAACGATCGCTATTTTAAATTTGTTGGTTAGAACTGCCTTCAAGTTTGTTATACTTTTCTGCAAATAGTTTCTTTAGTATGCAACGGGTGATGAAACATTACAACGGCACCCTATGGCACAACTGCATAAGTTTATTTGTTTATAATGGCAAGAAATGACGAAGAATCTATTTCGAATGCAAAAAAAATCAATACCCAAGAGTTCAAATTAGTTTTCTTCCATGAGGAAGTTCCCAGGGTAAATAATCTGTCAGATGAGCAGAAGTCGGTTTTAGTTGAAGCCCTAAAAACTGCATTTAAAATCAAGGCCGCTTAATACTCGCCATTTCGTTGTATTTTCTAACGAAATAAGCGTAGAAGTCCCCACTCCCTACATCTTTTGATAGAGGATTACTCACTTTTGAAAAGCACGAGATCCCGATAAGAATTTTCACGTTGTGGGGCAATTTTTAAGTTTCTTATGGTTTACAACATCACAACAAAGTAAAACATGCCAGTTCGTTAAAAGATAATTATTGGCTAAGAAAACTAGAATAAAAAATTTAATCGAAGAATGGAAAGCGGGGTGGGAAATTGCTTATATGTATGGACAAGCTAAACAGGTTCAAATTAAAAATTCACACGCATTCTGAAAAAGAGTCATTGAATGTGAAGTCGGAACATTTTGGTTATACTTTAAGACAAGTTTAAGAACAACTTCTCTCACGTCGACAGGCTGTAACATCGTAGTTCCCTGACAAGTAAAAAAGTTCGCTTCTGGGCTAAACCTTTATTACGAAACTATACAATAATTACACAAACGTACAAAACCATACAAAAAGTAAGCTTATGGCTTTTTTGTATTGATCACGATATGCAGTCGCTGACGTGACTATTAACAGTAAGTTTGCTTCCCTCACAATCCGGGGATGGTATTCCGTCGGATAAAAATACCTTTTCCAGTCTCCTGACGGAGACCCAAACGCACAACCTAGTAGTCTTCTTAGGATCTTGAAACAGCTTTCATGTTCATGTCAGATCCACCTTCAATGGATCCCTTCCCATGTGGACGTAGTGGGAAACGAACTTGCTGACAGTTTGGCGAGAGCCGGTGCCAGCGAGAGCATGGTGCCAAGGACCCCTCTTACGTTTACCGAACTTTTCTCAACTTCCAGGGCAGAGAATAGGGCAGCTTGGCTGAAACCGCCAAAGCATCCATGGTACCAGAGTGATCGCCCAGGCGGCGCTCTGATGGCAAAAGGCAGCAGAAAAGACCAAACTGCTCTTTCCCGTTTCCTTAGCGGCCATCTACTGACAATGACGTTTTTTAACGGAACTAAAGTCTTCGAGATGTGCACTAAGTGCTCTTCTGCTCAGGCCTCCCTTGAGCATATTTTATCATGTCTGGGGCTTTCCAAATTGGATCTTATCCAAAACCCCTTGATGGTTCTGGACTTTCTACGGGTGAATAGACTCATGGACCTGATCTAGCTCTGCTGGTCTCGGGGATCAGAACAAACAAACAAACAAACAACCTAGTAGTCTGACATCAAGTCAAGCTCTGCTCTGAACTCGTTGGACAAGCTGACCAACCACTTGGTCACTGGAGAAAAAATACCTTTTTCCACGGTAAGCCGAAAGTCTAGCGTCCAGATGTGGTCTTATCTATCCACAGCCGTGAGAACTAGTTGAGGAATGTGCCATTTCCAGGCTGTGGAAAAGACACTACGTTACAAGGCATAGAACAGTATGACTGAGTTAGCGATTGAATCATTAGTCAAGGAGCTTTCATTGACGGAGTCTGAAAATTTTTTATACTCAAGGACCAATCGTTTCTTGAAATTCAACCAACTGCCTCTTTGTATAAATATTGGCTGATAGTTCAAAATAATATCCAAAAATATATGATCACGCTATACATGCGCTGCTATCATTTCTAGAAATTTTCTGTGACGTGGTATTCTTAACAATGACAAGTCTCAAGAACAACAAGAAATCAAGCCTAAGTTTTGAAAATTGCATGAAGCTTCTCCCTAGCTAAAAATTAATTAAAAAAAAAAAAAAATAAAGTCCCTCAAGGCAATCACTGAAATAAATACTGAAATCCATAATAAACTTCAATTCAGTTTCTGTCTTTGAAATATTGTATGAAGCAACCAAAATATCAAATTATATTAAATGCTCTTCGTTAGTTATATTGTTTGTTCTATCTATATAGAAAAGAGTTTTTACTAGTGAGTGATGAAAACATTGTCCATATGGACATTATGAAATTTAATTTAGTGTGCCGCGAGGATTGAAAAACTAGCAAGTGTGTCGTAGGGTAAAAAAGGTTGAGGAGCACTGGGTTAGAGGCTAGTACCCCAATAGTTGATTTTTTTTTTCTGTTGTAAAATTACGTGTATAATGTTTTAAGGTCCGTTTATATTTTTTCCACCTTATTTGCTTATTTCAAATTCGCATAAAAATACTTTGATGTTTTTTGTAATGTGAATATTTAAACATATAAATGTAAAATAAATTCTCAATAAAAGTTAGAAAGACTAAAAAATGATGATTTTTTTTTTTCATTTCCGATGCTTTTTCTAGAAAGGATGTTAGATTTTACATGTTGCATTTCTGCGTTATTTATTGACCTAAAAAAGAGGAAATAGATAACTTTTAAACGCATCTCCGTGGACCAAGTTCATTTCGATATGTTACACCAAAAGGCTTCTTATTACAGTTATTATACTTTTAACACCTGGCTCAAGGTAAACTCAAGTTTCTACAAAAGTGATCGCTCGACGCCAGCAACAGCTTAAATTAAAGATCAGGATTTTACATCATACAGGCCGTGGGCAGAAGCTGAACCGTTACAGTAGCAGTAGCATATGAAGTTGTATGAGTCCTGTAAAAACTACATGTAGCATAAAAGTCTACTTGAAAAACGAAGCACGTTTTCAAATACTGCTATTTCATTCAAAAATCATATACACTTTAAACCGAACAGAAACCGTATGATTAACGTTAGTTACAGATTTACCGCACAAGACATTGTACGCACTATTATCTCTCAATCATTTAACTAATTACCATACATGAAATAATAATAAATAATTTCAGCAGCATGCAAAAATGTGGCTCTTTGCCAACCGAAAACGATTGTGCCCCATATCCTACATTTTCGTGCAACATATGCTTATAAGCACAAAAACTTACTAGTATTGCACTAAAATATAATAAAACTAATGTTCTATCCTTAGTGGCCTATAAATTGCCACTATCTTTAGTGTAACATGCCACTTTTTTTTTGCGAAGAAGTTGAAGTGTTTTTCTTGCATCAAACATTGTTTTAAGTTTACAAACAAAAATATTCCGTATTTAGTCTTCATTGCTCACGAAATACAATAAATAATTTGTGAGCTAATATTTAGAAAAGTGCCAATTTGAAGTTGGAGTTTTCTGAAAAAAAATTTTTTTGCAGAAA
Source organism: Uloborus plumipes (assembly GCA_038373865.1). Classification (NCBI taxonomy): domain Eukaryota; kingdom Metazoa; phylum Arthropoda; class Arachnida; order Araneae; family Uloboridae; genus Uloborus; species Uloborus plumipes. The sequence continues at coordinate 14,818 of JAXGGA010011319.1, forward strand.
AAAACTAATACTAGATTTTAAGTCTAAATTGGGTCTAAATGCAAGAAAATAAAAGGGGGGAGGTCAAGGAAGTTATTTACCCCCTCCTTAGATTACTCACTTTTAAGCCCTTACAGATCTGATGAATGTTACAGATCTGATGTTAATATGAGCTACATATTTGAGTTTATGCTTTCAGTCTTCGTTAACATCTCTAAAAATGATGTCATTTCCTTGCATTTTCAACATAGAATTAAGATAATTAAATTAAAATATATATATTAGGTTGAAAAATCAAATTTCATTATAAAAAAGCATTTCTTGGAAATAAAAATGAGCGATAAGGTTTTTAGATAAAATAAATTATGAGATTATTAAATCAAAGCTAATAAAACATTTGTTTTGTTTTGAAACAACACACAACTTCAATTTTTTCAACACACAACTCTGCTGCTTGCTTTTCTTTAATTAGCTGCAGGAAATTTAATTTCTTGATCAGAAATTCAAATTTAACATGCTAGTTATTATCTAGTTATTTAGCGAAGTTATGAGAAATTGAAGCACCAAAAAAAAAATAAATAAATAAATAAATAAATAAATAACTAAAATAACAATAATTAATTAACTTAATTTCTGTAGTGTCAATTTTTCTTATTTTACTAACTTCTATTGTTAGGTCATACAAACCACAAATGAAGCAATTGTACTACAACTCATTGCTTTTCATTTTTTAAGAACAAAAATATTCAATATATATGGCTAGAACCTATGATTTTTGCTTTTTATAATTCTGAAACGTGTGAGTTAGTTCTGTAACATATTCGCTGTTTTTCAATGTTACCGCTCTGACTGTTACCGATCTGACAAACTGACAAAGTTTTTTTTTTATTTCCGAGTCGATCGCACTAAACCAAAATCAAACACGTGGTTTTTTCACTTGTAATAAAGGACTATACTTATATGTAAAATAATTTTTAAAATAATAAAAACTGTGCATTTTAGAGCGTGTTACAGATCTGATGACTCAAATGACACACATTTTATAAAATCACTTTAAAAAATCTTACCCACAATTTTAGATGCATAAATGCAAATTTTTAATTACGATTCGATAAAACATCCCACCAGGTACTCAGTATCACGTGGTATAGGTGCAGGAAAGGATTTTGGGAGCCTAAACATAGATCGGAAATTATTGTTACCACTCTGACGGCGGAACTTGGGACACGCTTTTTTCGCATCGGCTAGAAAATCAGAAATCGATTAAAACAAAAATGAAGTAAAATATTAACAAAGGGGTAAAAATAGAATGGTTTTTTGTGCAAGTGCGTTTTTTTGGGAAGTTAGAAAGTGCGCATGACCTGTTTGCATGCTAAGCTTTGCTACTGGGGACACGTTACCGATCTGATTTTTGATGTATAAAAACAATATTTTCTGAAGAAAAAAAAAAATTTTTTTTCTAATGTTATTAGATGAAATGAAAGCAGAACCTTATCTTCTTTCTGGGGAGAATTATTTTTTTAACTAGTTATTGAAATACTAGTGAAAATTAACTTGGGACTCAAATTGGCACTTTTCTAAATATTAGCTCTTGTTCTGATTTATTACAAAAAAAAAAAAAAAAAATGAAGCAGGGCAAACATTTTATTTAACTGTTGAGTTTTATTAAAGATACTTTTTAGTTTTTTCCATATTGATGCAACTAATGTTTCAAAAATTGTTTGATTACATAATAATGTATTAACTTTAAATCGTAATAATAATAATGATGCTAATAAATAAAGAAATAAAAGAGAAAAACAAGGAATTATGACACAAAAGCGTTGGAGATCAACATTTTAATGAAAGAGAATAAAAAACGCATCACATTTAAGATGTTTTTAGTATTACAAAAGAATATTACAAAATCATTAGCAATAATTTACGGGACGTTAGAAACAAGATTACAATTTCTAAGCACATTTTTTCTTATGATGAAAACGAAAAATCACCAGTGAAGAGATATAATGCACAACAGTATTATTCTTCAAGGGAGAAAATGGTGAACATTAAAAAAGCTTCTAAAATGCACTCAGCACTAAATAATTACAATAAATAAAACAAGAATAGTCAGAGCAGTTAATGATACCCATCACATCCAAGAACAAAATCAATATGTTCATTGTTTTTATATTCTGAGTTACACTTCTCAGTGTAATTGAATGATAGCTTAACACGTAACTTATATTCATACAATAAACGCCAACTATATAATCCTCAAACTGTTAATTAATCGAAGATATTTACTAATCAAGTTACATGTTTCAGCACTCAATTTGCTGTATTATTATAGAAGTGCAATGAACTTAAAATTTGATTGGGAAAAGCACTAACTGGACTAACAAGGTAAATGAAATGTTTTAATGAAAACATGAATAAGTAAAAAAAAAAAGTTAACAGCGAAACTAGATGAAAAATGTCATATAATATTACACATTATGAATAAAATACATCCTGATGAAATCGAGTTTTCGAGATAAACACAAGTAAATGGTGAAAAATATACCTGACTTTCTCAATAGCAATGTATTTTGTTGAAGGATACAGAAAACAAGCACAAATGAGTAAGTACATCATCAAACTTCAACGAACATGAAACAACCTATTAAAAACTAAGAAAACAAAATTTTATAGTTGAAATAGTAATTTAGCTGGCATTAGGGTCATGTCAGCTAAACTTAATTCTCTAGGACTGTGGTTCCAAAACGTTTCCGAGTTGTGGCGTCTTGGAAAAAATGCAATTTTCTCATCGCACTTCAGTCATAGAATTATACGCATTTGTATATTCGATAGGTTTTCTAACAAAACAATCAGAGAAAAAAGTAGAAAAAACATAAAAATATTGATTACAGTTCATATTTAAAATTCATGAAAGTATAATTAACCCATTTTGACATTTTTTCTTTTGAATCTTCATCTCGTTCACGATCGCCTCGCGTTACCCCTGTCTCATCTCCCGCTGTAGTTCCCAGGGGTGTCGGGACATCAGTTTGGGAATCGGGGTTTATAGGTGGTATACGAAGTATTGAAGTTTAAATGTAGCTGTCATAGACATTTAAATTGAACTTTTAGATGTCCTTGATAGAGATTAGAAACATTGTTTTCATTAAATAATGCAACAGTGGTTGACATTGATAGTTATGCACATTTGTTCGCAGACTGATGTGTTCTAGCCCAAGAGTTACATCACTTTAATTATTAATACCGGCATTGAAAAGAATTAAAATCACCAAAAACAAAAATGCAGATTAGAGAACAACCTGAAAGTAAAATTTAAACATGCTTGTGATTGTTTCGATGATAACTTGAGGGGATAAAACGTAAAGTACTCACAGAGGGGAGATTTTCAATGTTTTCATGACGAAACTTCTGTTTAGGAATATTTTGAATAACCATCGTAAGTTCATCCATGTAAAAACTTCAGAGGCACTTTCAACCACACGCATCTAATGAGCCATGATTGACATTTTTTACAACAAAAACAAATGATGATGATAGTTTTTTTTTTTAACTACTGCCTACAATATAGCCATCTGCTAAAAACTACATGGAAAGCTAGAAGAAGAATCCAAGAGTACCCAGATTTCAACAATATTCCATCGCTTGAATCCACCAGCGGTAATCGTTCTCCAACACGTTGGCAGTGTTCTTTGTTTCTTCCAATGCAAGCAGCGTATGCCATGACATGTGCAACATAATTCTGTTCAACAACACCTCTGAATAGATGGGCCATGGGACCTGTTGCGTAAATTGGGACATCTTCTCCACCATGGGTCTCATCTGGCAACGGGATCGCTACATCTTGGAAGAAACTTCTTGAACCTAAAGGAGAATGCAATAAATTGATATACACTGTAAAAAATATCCGTGTTTTTAAAAAACTTTCCCTAATATTTGAAGGTTTAAAACCGTTTTGCTCCTGAAAAGGCTGCTTCATATTTTCCGCTCCAGCCATGGACGGTTGAAACCGTCAATTTCAAATCTATTTCTCTTCATACGGCTCTGATCTACAAAATGGCTCTGTAGTAGAAACTTTCTCTTCTAAGCCAGAGATCGTATGTTCGAATCCCAACGATGCCCTGAGAAGGATTTCCTCTCTTTGTGCAGTAAATATTTCTTTATGTTCATAAAATTTGAAAAACTTGTTCTCGTATGGTAGAAAACCGTCGTGGTTACGGATCCACTCCGTAATTTTTACGAGACAAAATTATTCTTTCATATTAAAAAGCCGTCATGTTTAGGGATATACTCCGTAATTTTTACGGGAAATTTTTGTCCTTGTGTGGAAAACACTGTTGTATTTACAGATATAATCCGCAACTTTCACGACAAACCCAACTTCCGGTTTGAAACCGTAACGTTAGCGGAGTTTTTTTGCGTAGTCAGTTGGGGCAAAAGGAAACATAAAGAAATTGGAAACCAACTCTAACTTCACTTGTGGTAATAGAGAAATACTGCGATAATGTTTGAAACTAAACCATTGGTAAGTAAAGACTATGAATGAGGCATATGGAAACTATTTTGAGAGCTCCCCATGTTTCTAAACAATTCGGGAGGCGTCAGCATTGATTGAAGATGACACTGCGGAAAACAGTTGTTTTTAAAGTTTGGCGATCGTACGTTTCCATCTCCAGCAGTTCTGCCAGTGTAAAATAATTAGTGTCCATTAGTTTTACTTACCATGTGGAAGGTATCTACAAACTTTATCTATGAATTTCACGTTATCACCTATTTTTCGATGTGTAATTTAGGTGTTTCCATTTGTGCAAGTTATATGCATCTTTCAAAATTTGGCACGTTCACCAGTTTGCTTCTAATCGCTTCAATTTTTCTCAAGTTCGATTATCTGAAACACTTCTGAGAAAAGTTGAAGTGCTGGATATTCGACCTTTTTGACCCAGGTCAAATCTTAAAACTCTCTTCATTACTCAGCTCCTTTTGAGTTTTTATATTTTCCTTTAACGGAATAAATACAGGAATAGGATGGATTCACCCTCCCTCAGAAATTGCAGCGTGGGGCAAGATTTGCTCCTAATTATAACACTGAGAAATTTAATAATAAATAAATCCTCATTAATATTTTAAATGCGAAAGTAAGGGTATTTGTTACGCCTTCACGCCTTAACCACTCAACAGATCATCATGAACATTTTCCTGCGCGTTTTCAAGGGTGCAAAACAGAACCTACCTTTTATCCGAAAAAGCCACCCGAACCGTTTGAATTTTAACTTCAAGATTTTTTTTGACATAAAGTGGCTTTTTATACACGAAATAATTGTCTTGGAAACCACGGAAAAATACCCCTTTAGAAAATTTTCGTCGTGCAGTTTGAAAATTACAAACAAACCATGAATTTGCTAAATTAACTGGAAAAAAGATCCAAGCATAAAGAAATATAAAAAAGAATTAAGTAAACGATCCAAATGCGTACCAGTATTTGTACCGTTGAGATCTCTCCTCTTTCCGTCCACCATGTGATAGGATGGCCCGTTCGTATACATCAGCGTCGTGTAAGTTTTGTTGTCTTTTTCTGATGTCCCAGCGATTCCCAGTATGGGGTTACCGCGCTTGGGATAGCCGTTGACTGTCAGCACATGGGAGTGATCTGCCGTCACGACGATCAATGTGTCCCTCGAAGATGTCATGTTGACGGCAGCTTGCACTGCTTCGGCCATGGAAACTGTTTCTGAAAGTGCTCGAATGGCATTGTTGCTGTGATGCGCGTGGTCGATCCTTCCACCTGAGGAAATGGTACATTTGTAGCAAAAATGAATCAGCACAAATGTTAATGTGATAACTTTCTAAAAGCGTAAAAACTAACATGTTGTGACTTATTTTTGGTGTTTGCCTCAATAAATAGATCAGTTTGCTTCGTTTTATTCATTTGTTTATTTCGAAAAAAAAAAAAGAGAAGAAGAAGAAGAAGAAAGAAAGGAAGAAAATACACATTGCAGAAAAATCCAGTTACAGTGATGTGACATAGTAAGAACGAGCATTAACAAGTAGATCACACTAAAAATGTTAAAAAAGTTTTGCTCTTTAAATCAATTTCAAATACACAGTACGAAAATCTAGTACACACATCTAAATTTAAAAGTAATGAAATAAATGTTAACTATGTCCAAGTCACCACAACATTTGCTAAATATTCTATAAAAGCTGCATAAGCAAAACTTTTCAATTACTTAAGTGAAGTAGTTTAACATGTTTATCTCCCTTTGTTTATTGCAGACAGAAAATAAACCCCCAATGCACCACAGAGCATCACATAATTTCAAAAGGAAAGAAAAACAGCATTGCAAATCATAAAGAAGATGAAATCTAAAATGCAAATAACTAAATAAATAAATAAAAATAAATCATTGTTTCACATGTTCTTCACATTTTAAGCTTCGTGTTAGTTGTCATTGAAAACAATAACAAACAAAACAAAAATAAATATTCGGGCAAAATTGTTCCATACAAAAATTTTACAAACAATAAAAATCCCATCAGAGATAGAAAATGTTTTAAAAAAAATGTCATTCATTCATAGAGAACGCTTTTTCAACGGCTTCCTACAATTATCAGCTATGACGTAACTAAACTCGTAGAAAAATTGCCCAAGCGTTTTGATCTTCCGTTTGAACTCGAACTTAGATTATTACTCATCAGAACGGAATCAATTGAAATTCTTCCGGTTATTATATTTCAGGTCTCCCTCCTAAGCCTTAAGTTTTCAATGTCATCTTTTAGATGTGACTCTTTTAGATAAAATATAAATGAACAAATAACTATTATTTTCTGAAAATATTGTTCACACTTTGTTATACTAGAGATGAGATATTAGTACGTTTATCTACTAAAAGAAACAGCGATGATTATTTTTGGTAAATAGTATACGACAATAAGGGTAATAATAGTCATTTCGAGCGTGCAAAGTTATGATAGGAATTGCCAAAAACGAGAAAACCTAATTTATGAAATGCAAAGACTAAATAAGCATGCATAATGAACAAAATTAACTTATTCTTTAGAGTGATCTTGTTGTCCTCCTTTAAATACAATAGCTGTACAATAAATAATTCATTTACTGATGATTAAAAAAAATAATCATAATAAAAAAATAATAAAAAAAAAAAAAACCAATGACAACCGTTATACAAAATACCAAACCTGAAATAAACAGTTGAAGTACCATGGACTCTGCCAAGAAGTTTTACGAAAAGTTCTTCGTAGTGGAAAACGTCCGCCACTTAGAAATTATATTGCGCACCTTTACCTCACCATCTACAGATACGTCAATCTTTTTTTTTCTTTCCAAGACCTAAGAGAGACTTAGCCTTTTGCAGACCCAGTACGATCTCTAAATATGGCACCCAGTCTATTATGTGCTACCATTAAGGCACGGATGTCATTGTTACAGATAATTTTGTTCCCATAGTTTCTATCATTATCTCGCTAACCAGCCGAAGCAACGATGCGTTAAACTAAAAATAAAGTAAAATGAAATAAAATATCGCTAACGATAACCTGCAATTTTTAACAGTTTAAAACAACAGCAAGTAGATTTTGCTTAATGTGGAAGGCACTTTTTTTTAGCTTCTGGAAAAACTTTTCAGGTCCATCATTAAAGGGGGTATTTTTGTTTATTTTTATTATTTTTTTTTTTTTAATTTTACGCTATAACATTTTGTTGGTTTTTACTCTCATCCCAAAATAAGCTTTAAATACTGCAATCCGTTCTCAATTTTTCATTTGATTCTGAGAAATGCAATTATTAATAAATAAATAATGATAATAATAATAAAAACACCGTACCTGTACTAAAAAGCATTTTTCGATACAACATGAACAAAGAAAATATCAAAATTTGTCTCATTTCTATAAATTGAGTTTAAAAATTTTTTTCTAATCAAATCAGAAAATTTCTATCCGATTAAAGTACAGCGAGAGTTATATATGTTTGGGTGTGTATTTTACCTTCAACCATTAAGAAAAAGCCTTTGCTGTTCTTTTGGAGCATATTAATTGCAGCTTTTGTCATCATCGTCAAAGAAGGTTCTCCTTTCGGATCTTTCTTCTTATCCACTTCGAATTTCAGGTGCTCATGGTTAAATAGACCTGAAAATACAATAAAATTTAATGTGACTTTGTTTCATGCTGTTTTCTGTCGAGCAAGGAAGGGAGAAAGCATTTTTGAACAGTTCCATCTCTTCCATAGATGTCAACATTTCAGTATGTGTAGTAAATAAAAAAAAAATGCTAGGTGAGACCAAACTGTGGAGACCAAACTGAAACTAGAATTTTTGCAACATGCCCATCTAAGAATACTGAGCGACTCTAGAATGCCATTTACTATACAGTGAAATCCCTTTACAACAAGCTTCAAGCGACTGCAAATCTTGTTCGTCGAAACGGGAATTTCGACGATTTTAATAGAATTCAAGCAAACGCAATGGAAATTAAATCGGGACGAAAATACTATTTTGTTGAAATGAGTATTTTGTTGTATTGGCACACGTAACGGCATTCCACGGACCATAGCATTTAGAAGAGGAAATCAAAGAAGAATATCCGTTAATATTTATTTGAAAACATAAATAAATGAATAAATAAAACAAAAATAGATCAGGGACGAATAGATTATTAGCTAGTTATAAGTCGAAAATCCGAATATTGTTGCATTAGTTTAGACTCTATGACAGAGATGGAGAACTTTTTTATGACCAGTTGCATTAAATTAGGCGATAATGAAAGAGGTTGCATAGGTTGATAAAAGTATAATAGCAGCTCTTCATAATTTTTGTATTTACTTTATTGCATTGTGTATACAAAAAATAAGCAGTTATATAATACAAAATACATAAAACACAAGGATAATAAGTTACCAAAAAAATCATATTTTAATACAGCTTCAAATGAAAATAATAAGGCAGAAATATTTTTAGAAACTTTTTTCGATCTATTTTTGACAAACAAAATAGATCATAGCGAAGCAGCTCAAATTAGTTTAGCAATAAGACGTTTAGGAAGAGGTATTGTAGAATATGACCACCGAGTGGTATAGTATTTAGGGAAAATACCGTTTAAACAGCCATTGAATATTACTTAAATAATTAGATGTGATTAAAAAACGGTCTACGTGTGTGTGTGGGGTGGGGGATTTTAAGTCCTGGACAACAAATAAATTTCAGAGAGTTAAAAAAAGGGGAGGGGGGGGGCGTAAACACAAAAGCTGAAGAATATACCATCCGTTTCACTATAAATTACTCGGTCTGTTTCCGTTTTGGACTCGTCACAAATTGGTATGCACTGTGCAACATAGCGCACCACAATGCAAAACTGAACTTCCTTCTTTCTTATCTGATATTCATAATGAATCGCTTGGGCAGGGTAAAATGCAGGAAGAATGCTTATTTTTGATTTGTAGTCAGTTTGAGTGCAGTGAAAGTGTACAATAAAAGTTTCACTCGCGGGTCTTTGTAAACATCGAGTTCAAAAATGAGTCACAATGTATTCATTTCAATTACATTCAATTTTGAAGTATTTTTCTGTTTGTTATCTGGAATCGAAAGCTTATTATTGTCAAAAAATTTCATTTGCAGAAATTGAGCTACTTTCATCATAGAGTCACTGGACAGAATCGGAAACCTGCTGAACTGGAAAAAAAAAAAAAACTTTCTCTCTTTAAATACTTATTCTAAAATTGGAAACATCCACATTATTTTTAAAGACAGAGTTGTTTAAACTTTCTCTTGTTGCCGAACTCCTGAATGAGGTTGTGGTAAAATAAGGGTCATGAGCAACATTGCCAGACGTCCGGGGTTTCAGGGGACTGTCCCGTATATTCAAAAAATGTCCCGCGTCCCGGGGAAGGTTGATACGGGACTGCTAAAGTCCCGTATTCTATCGTTTTCTGAAACGAGACATTGCTTTCAGAAAAAATAAAGTAAAACAGAAAATGGTATAAAGAGGGATAAGAAATGACGTGGTAACAAGAATAATTTTTTTTTTAATCGTAATGTTGTCAAGTGGTATGTTTTGCTCAGTAACAGCAGAGAAATTATTGCTAGAATCAATACAACAAATATAAATTGCAATGAATTTCATGAAAACTTAAAGACACATTAAAACTTGAAGAGAATTTTTACGGCATTGAAATCAAGTAGAAAATACGATTTAAAGGGAAAAAAGAGATTGGTCAGCATTATATTGGAATAATTAAAATATTATAATATCGAAAAACCTGTACAATTTTTATTCCTTATGATTTTGAATTTTTGTTTGCTCTTTGTTAACTGGTTTCAGTTATCAAAAAAAAAAAAAAAAAAAAAAAATACATATATATTTTTCAAAAATGCTCATTGTATAATTCGTTTTTTGTTTCATGAATATTTGTGAAAAAAAAAAAAATAATATTAAAATGCCAGTTGTAGAAATCTGTCTTTCAAACATCATCCATTTTACTACTCCCCACCTTCCCGGCTGAAAGCACGTCTTGTATTTAGAGTTCTTACATCTGGCAACCCTGGTCATGAGTCTTGTAAGAGCCGTATCGGGGCCTTTTATACTAAGTTAAATAGCGGCTCTTTCTGACTGGAGCATCTATCAATTTTTACCAGAGATTTTTTTAATATTTAAATTTTTAAGAGCTTTTTGGTTTTTCAAATCTTCATTGCATTACGTTCATTTCTTCTGTTATGAGTAGCTTTGTAAATCACTTTCGTTTGATCAAAGCCTATACTGAACGAGTAAAATTAGAAAATCAATTATCAATGACTGTTGAAATTGAAAATGATTGAAATTGCTCGGAAACTATTAAAAAATATAAAATTTGTAAGAATAGATAATTTGAATCTGTGAATTACAGTGCAGCTAAGAGCTAAGTGGGAATTGAAATTACACACATAAAAGGAAAAATAGCAGCAAAGGAATAGTAATTTAACAGGCAAGTTATTTGGTAAAAATGCAAATGTATAAGATCTTTTTACCTAAGAGGTAATCGACGGATCCTCTATTAATGGCAGCAAGCTCATCGGCACTCGTTACATATTTTGCTCGAACGTTCCTGTTTGCCTTCTCTTTGGTCCAATAGTCTATTAGATCTTGACCATCCAACCTGTTTCCAGTCTTATTCGATTTTGGATCACGGTATGTGTTAGGTTTAAACTGGCTCCTGCCTCCTCCCAGAATGACCTGAAAAGCAAAAATAAGCAATGTGTCACGAAAGCAAAAATCCACCCTTAATTAATTACATTAATACAAATTTAAAATTACATTGTTTACTAATGCATCTTAGCATTACTTCTTAAATGATGGTGGATTGAAAAGAAGAGCTGAAGTATTTCTTATCTTGCCGCTCGTGTGGTAACTTTTATAAAGTATTCGGCACTGATTCAAATTTTCAATTACCATTTCTCTATCTAAGGGCCATTCCACGGAAAAGCTTCCACGGAAATTTTTTCCTGCACATGATAGCTATAGATTTCATTTTAAAGATTTATTTTTAGATTTATTTTATTAACATGGGTCATTTTCAAAATTTGCTTACATTTGCTGTCCGGAGGTGAAAAAGACGATTTTGAAGCATAACTTATATTTTAAATTCAATGCGAACAATTATTTTCTGCCAAGAAATACCCCCAAAAAATTCTATCACTCAAAAAATTATTGAAATTTATTTATTTATTTTTATATACGTCTTTAAAAATGAGAATCTAGGCAAAAACGCTTGTCCATTTCCAATTTTCACAAGTTCAACTATTTTTTTTTATATACTTCATTGTATAAAAAAATATATACAACAAATTATTTTTATATATTGACTATTAGTATATGATATTCATAATGAATATCGACAACAGTAGTTTTTTTCGTACAGAAATGTATGAATATATGTTGTCCGGCAGTTCTTGTCAAGTCCGTTATCCTAAGATTATTTTAGCTAAAAAAGGTATTTATTGCTGTTAAAAGATGGTAACACGTATTCAGTTAACTTAACAAACTAGTGACGTAACTATTTCGTACCATTTTGTTTTCCTGAGTCGAGAAGTATTGCTGTGGTGTTTCGCACAAGATTTTTTTCAGTTGCGTATTTTTATTCTTTGTCAACTCTGTTACCAAAGATTTTAGTATTAATTTTTAATTTTTCTCAATTTTTACTCCGAAACATTGTTTATTATACAACTCTAAGAAAATGCGTATTGTTGTTCAATTTTTAAATTCGACAGCCTAGCCACAATTTGACATTTTGGTTGAAATGTCAAGTCCGTTACTGGTCAAATCCGTTACCAAATGTCAAGTCCGTTACCATACAGTTTTTGATCCATATTTTGAGAATCGCAACATCGTTTTAAGCTTCAGGGACGCAAATAATTTCAAATGAAGTTGGTTCTAGGGGTTATGATATATAGTTCACAAGTGAGATTTCATATTGATTTTGTATGGTAACGGACGACAATTATCCTTGCAACTTAAAGTTTTACAACAGCATTTGAATACTTAATTATGCATCAAAGTGTACGTACAACCAATTACTTTTTCGCACGCCTAAAATATGTGACAAAACATCTGTTAGGGCCATGCTCCACATCAGCGTAAAACGCGACCGAAACTGAAGGCAGAAACCGAAAATCCGGGTACTTTCCATAGGAACACCATTGAATCCATTTTACGCTTCTGCCCAATTTTTCTGCTTTACGTCGATGTGGAGCATGGCCCTTAGTCATTCTAAAAGAAAATAAAAAGTTAAAAAAATTACTTAAAAATTCTAAAATGTAAGCATATGGTGAAAATGACCCAAATGTATTAAACATTTTTTTTTGTTTACTTAAAACATTATACATGAGTGCGTGATATTTCAGAAAAAATATTTTGTTCACTGTTGTTTTCATTTTGAAAAGAACAGTCACACCAAATTCTAAAATGTCTGATTTTTTGCAGAATAGTCCACTATTTTTTTTTCTTTTAGAACCTTAAATTAAAAATAATTAGTTGGAACGCAAAATTTGCTTGAAAAAAAAAAGAAGAAAAGAAAGCAACAGATTCAGAAGATATTTTGCAAGGACTGCGAAATTTCAAACTTAATTCCAAATGTGTGTCTTGAAAGTGACAGGTAAATATCATTTGAAGAAACGATATTAAAAATAATACTGAAAAAAAAAATACTTAAAGGATCACGCAATTAAAGTACTTTTACTTGGTCAGCAAAGCTTTAATTTTTAGCCTTAAAAAATGTCAATACTGTACACTCTAGATTATCCGCGGAATTGGGTGGCACGGGTATCGCGGATAACGAAGATCGCGGATAATCCGAAAAAAAAAGCATACAATAAGGGGTAAAGAAGATAAAAAATGTCTTTTACTTAAAAAGAATTGCATTACACTTAAAACGTGACATGTAAAAACAATGACGATAGGTACAGCATAAAAAAATATTTGTATTTGAGGTTCTCAAGCATATAAAATCTTTAAAGAGGTAGTACTTACGATAACGCCCACGCAAAATAATTTAGTGGATGAAGTACACCGCACTCTTGTGTAAAAAATGTTAAGAAAAAAAATATTTATGCTTTTTTGAAAAAATCAGGTTATTGTGTTTGTTTCATTCCCGAGACTCTCGAGGATAATCCGCCCATGTATTTGATCCAGGAGATACTTCTTAGGAATAAAAAAAAAAAAAAAAAAAAAAAAAAATATATATATATATATATATATATATATATATATATATATATATATATCGGTACCTCAGAACCAGACTAACGTAAGTCCATTTTAGTTATTTTTCGGTAGAGGGGAAAAAGTATTGTCGATTACATCGTTTTTCCCCTCAACTGAAAAATGACGAAAATGGACTTACGTTAGTCTGGTTCTGAGGTACAGATATATACTTCCTGTTCTCAAATGACCATAAAACATTGCATTTTGATAAAATTAGTCAAAAAGAGCCACTTGGTGATAATAACTCAGACCTGGTAACAATAAAGTTCAGATACGACTTTTGTGCTTAGCACGGCAGTATGGTCCCGCTACTAGTAAATTCTGGCCGCTGGTTTGATCAGCGGCTCGCAAAATGACTTATGCCCAGTCATTCTCAGCAGTTTAACCCAGTAGACAATTTTCGTGTGCCCCTAGTAGGCAATATATCTAGGTATTTTTTTGCGCAATAAGGGCATATTACAGAGAAACTAAAGAGGAATCCAAATCCACGATTAACTTAATTTGTAAAATTTTTAACTTGTGCTACCACTGTAACAGTCTATTTATTCACGAGATTTTTCTTACTTTGAGGTCTCTGCCGGGCATGTCTTCAACGAGCTGTCTTGCGAGATCCTTGCACCTTGTCGCGTTCGGCGGCATCTTGGCATCGTTCTCCCATTCACGATGGGGGCTGCGACCATAGAGAGCAGCAGGTGTTGCGTGAGTGACACGCGTGGTAGTCACTAGACCCGTATCTTTGCCTGTGAAATTTTGTGAATAATTAAGTAGAATAAAACAATGATATTTTTAGTTTTATAAAATTCTTCTTGCCGTGAATTAATAACAATTTTACTGATTCATTCTGATGCACAATAAAAACTAGACTTTCAAAAGTGTAATAAATTCCTCTGTCTTTTTGCCGCTTAGTTATTTGTAATGAAAGTGGCGGGTGTTGTTTTTGACTTTTGATTTTTACTATTTATCATTACCACACTCTCTCTTTTTTTGAGCTCTAATTCCCACTTATAAAAAAAAGAAAAAGAGTAGTATGTTTGACAGGACTCAAATACGTTGCATGTACATGGTGAGGAAAACCATGGACCCGATTTTAAAAACTCATATTTTTTAAAACTACTGCACACATATACATTACAATAAGTGATACATGAATGTAAAAAGAAACGTTTTAAGTAATTTAGAGGCACAAATATTCAATGTGTGAACCTTTTGGAACACGACAAACATAATCGATAATCCAGTTCGTTTTACGCATCGTGTGATTTCTTTTTTCGATGTTACGTCGGAGATCGCAGACATTGTTTATCAATACCAATGTCGAAAACTTGACAAAAACGTCAAAAACGCATTTTTGGAGCATTAAGAACCATTAACAGCGTGATACTCTAAGATGTGTAGAATGAGCAGAATTTCAGATTAGATGTTGTCGTGTAGCAACAGGCTCCAGCATTGAGCATTTTGCCCAATGTACTCCTACAAACCACAGATAATAATAATAATAATAATAATATACTTATTATATAAATAGAATTGCACATCATAATAGGAATAAATGTTTAGTTCAAGATATAAATTCAGTGCTTTAAAAACACGTCTAATTTAAACGAGTTTGTTTCAAAATTGCCAATTTTTAACTATTCTTTATCAGCACCAAGTTTTCTGAAAAGGGAACTTTTAATTTTGAATTTAACAGGTTTTAGAGGCGTTTAAAATTATTATTATTATTATTATTATTATTATTATTATTATTATTATTATTATTATTATTATTATTATTATATTATTATTATTATTATTATTATTATTATTATTATTATTATTATTATTATTATTATTATTATTATTATTATTATTATTATTATTAGTAGTAGTAGTAGTAGTAGTAGTAGTAGTAGTAGTAGTAGTAGTAGAAGTAGTAGTATTAGTATTATTGTTATTATTATTATTATTTCTTCTCAAATTAAGCAATGGAATCATTTCCTACCAGCTTCTTGAGCCCAATCTAAGATGGATGTGAGTTGATTTCCGAACATTGAATCACAGTCGTTGGCTTTGGCCCTTCCCGAAACTCCGAGCATGGCAGAATTCGTCTTTGTCCCCGTGAATAGAGCTGTTGCCGTGGATGCGGAGTCCGGCACTTGGTGACTGACACTGTATGTCTGAGAGGGAGAAAAAGATGGTGAGTTTAATTGGTGAGTTGTTACTTTTAAATAGGCGTATCAAGTTTAGAAATTTTGCATCGTCTCCATGGAAACCGTACGAAAGAAAACAGCTCCACTCTTTTTTTATGCACTGCTGTTGAGGCATTTCATTTATTTTATGTTTATTGAATTAGGCTTACGCTTTTATTCATATCCTCATATCTCAGTTATTTCTAAAAGTTTTCTAACAAATCTAGTGCTAAATAGTTTGTTTTAGAAAGACCTGCCATCAAGAGTAACCGTTATATAAATAATTCAAAAAGTATTTTATTAACGTTGATTGAATAATAGTTTACGCATAAAGCAATTTTAATCGCTTGCATTTAATTATTGTTGCAAAAGCTAAGTGGGAGAAAAGGCCACAGCGCCATAACTATGACAGCCATAAGGGAAAAGTGCGGAGAGTGGGAAATTAATATTTCTTTCAGACGAAAGCTCTCATTAGACAGGGTATAGAAAATTTGCCCAAGTAGCACACTTCGGTTTTTAAAGGTTGTAAAATGGTTATTAACGTTGTAACAACCGCTTAAAAACGTTTATAAAACGTTTAAAGGTTATTTGTGATACCTGGGTGATCATTGCTTAAAAAAGGTGGGGCACAGTGGGGATAGCTGGCCATAAAGGCACAAGTTGGTCCTGTCGCAATATTTTTAAAAATACACATTACTTCCGTTTTGCCAAATGTGTACCCTTCCAAAAACATTCAAAATAAACTCATGCCTAATATTAACTAAATAAGTACTGCATTGGGATTCGGGAAGCCCTAATAAACAGTGAAACTCTTCATTTCCAAAAGTTTATCATTTTACAATAGCAAAAAATGTATTTATTAACTACAAAAACTACAATATGTGCGTCAAAATTTTAAAAATGACTTGTATTATTTATTCTCTTGATCTTTAAAGATATTTATTTTTTGACTGGAATCAGCTACAGGCTTGAGAACATAGCTATAGAATTGCTACATAGGTGACTCTTGAAACTATTAAAATTTTTACCATTTCACTTCGCTCCGCTATTTCATTTTAGTCCTTATTCCCGTATTATTAGAGCTGTTCAAACAGTAGTTCAAATTTATAGTAATAAGCGATACAATTCTGGTAAAAATTCAAAATCTTTAATTTCTTTGATGATAAATAATTATCTTTAAAAATAACTTTTTGAAAACTGCGAACCTTCGAAAGTGCGAGGTATGGAAATTTCTCGAAGCTAAGTTGACTGTCTTCTCCAACTCTGCCTTCTTTCTGTCCTTGATATAATCTCGACGCCATGACAGTGCTAACCCCCATGCCATCGCCGACGAAGATAATGAGGTTTTTTGCAATTCTGGTGTTAGGAACAACACGCAAAGAGTCCTGAAGATCCGCTTGTCCCATTTCAAACCAAAATGTTGGTGATTCCTCTGAAAAAGAGAAGCATATTCTTCTTATTATCTCTTTTTAAAAAATATTTGGAAAATCATTGTTAATAATAATTGTTACACTGCAAAAATTGAACTGTTTTTTACAGTACAATACTGACAGCCGAGGCTCTAATTTAAAACTGTAAAATGCACAGTAAAAACTGTAAAACTAGTTACAGTTTTTTTCTGTAAAGTAAGAAATTTTACAGTTTATTGCCATAAAATTTAGCTGTATTATATTGTAAAAATAACACTATAATACTGGCAGCAGAGGTTCCAGTTTAAAACTGAAAAATGCACAGTAATTAACTATAAAATGAGCAATTTTACAGTTCAGTACTGTAAAAATAGCAATTTGACAGTTTATCACTGTAAAATTAGCATTTTTTACAATTTATTACTATAAAATTAGCTGTATTATACTGTAAAAACAACATTCATTTTTTAGTATAGCATTGCTGAAAACTCATGTTAAAAGTAGAAAGTTGCAAATATAATTTAAATTTTTCCAAGAAAATTTTAATGAATAATAAATATAACTCAACTAGCTATAAATGGAACAAACTATGAAGAACTAAAACAAAGCATAAGCTATCTTAAACTTCTAATGATAGGAATTAAATTGGCTTATCTTTCTCTTCCTAAATGGCTTAAACTAATTTTTGCTCGTTCATTCAAAGAGTACACAGTTCCCATTTTCTTCAAGAGCAATGGCACACCCTCTCAAATGCTATGGAGTATCCCAAACAAAAATGACATCAAAACCCTATAAAATCACCGCCTAAAATTTTCAACTGTGCAATAGACAGCGCTTCCACCTCCTCATGGACACACTTTCATTCACTTTCTACATTGTTGATTACTTCTGCCACTTTTGAGTTAAGCTTTCCCCCTTTTCTTTTTTGTTTTTTTTTTTTTCCAGAGAGAAGCAAGTTTAACACTTTTTGCTGCACTGCAAAAAATAAACTGTTGTTTTTACGGTATAATACTGGCTGCAGAGTTTCCAGTTTAGAACTGTAAAATGCACACTAATAAACTAAAACCAGCAATTTTACAGTTTAATACTGTAAAGCAGCAATTTTTCAGTTTGTTACCACAAAATTAACTGTATTATACTGTAAAAACAATAGTATAATACTGGCAGCAGAGGTTCCTGTTTAAAACTGTAAAATGCCCAGTAATAAACTGTAAAATTAGAAGTTTTATAGTTTATTACTGCAAAATCAGATATTTTCAGCTAGTTACCATAAAAATAGCTGTTTTATACTGTAAAAACCTCTATTTTTTACAGTGTAGTTTCATCTCCGCTTTTCCAGAAAACTACCACAACTATGCTCGTGTAAGAAATTCTTTAAACTGATAGTGTTTGATGACGCTTATGGTTGGCAAATCTGAACTCGGCCCTATCAAATTTCAGTAGCTGCCCAGAAACTGAGTTAAAAAAACTAATTAATTACAAGCATCTTTAAATGTTTATAACAAAAAAACACAAAAAATCACAATAAAACAGTCAATATTTTTACGATACACATATTTTCAGACACTTATGTGGGTCTAATCAGTTAGTTTGTGCAGGGAAAAGTATTCTACCTTAAGTAAATGCTCCTGGTGATATTAGAATCGAAATGTATTAAAAATAAAATATCTATACGATTTGAGAGGGATAGTATGATAGTGTATCTAGAAATGTTCGCGGTCAACACCAACAATAATAAAAAGTGCGCTCATTCACAATATTCATAAAATAAAACTAGGTATAAATTTTACTGAGAGTTGTGAGTGAGATCTCGATTTCAATAAACGTGTTACTTCAAAGGTAAATAATGACTTTTGTTACTATAAAGAAATCTCATAAAAATAACGATGACCAAAATGATAGCCTCATCGAAGTTGGAATTATTAAATGCTTTTAAAATGAAGCAAAGTTTCAAAAAGAGTATAGAAGAGCAGAAATGGTCGGAGAAAGAAGATGATATCTAATTGAAATTTCAAATAAAAGAATAACGAATTCCAACTCAAACAGCAGAGAGAAGATTAAAAAAAAGAAATCTTCAAAAATAATGACGAAAACTATTGCAATAGTGATAACTAATAATAATGGTAGTTAGTATAAAAATGAAGAAATTTCGAGTAAATGTAGGTCAAACGCCCGTTGCCATATATATTGAGGTACTGTTGTTAAACTAAACCAAATCCTTTTACTTTTCTGCAGATGTTTTGATGCATTTCGAGCACACACGCATTAAAATGGTACTTAATGATTCTAGACTAATTATTTTCTTTTTCCAAACATATTGCATCTCTTTGTCGTTTCATGCGCCTGCTCGACAATAACAAAAAGGAATATTTGTTTCGAAATTAATTAAACAAAGAGCAGCTGTCTACTCTGCTTGTCCGCATTTCTTCCATAGTTATGACCTTACATAATACTTGTTTCGCTAAACTGTTTATTCAGCCTCGGGATTGTTTAAGTGCACGACTAGAGAAAACTATGACTCTAGATTCTTTTGACTGATGTAGAGAAACCTTAACTCTTAACTCCTTTCCGCCTATATCTCCACTAGAGAGCGCTGCAAGCGCTATTAGAATACGTAAGTATGTTACGTATGTTATAATTTTAGAGAAGCACTTGGCCTCTTGAGATTTGAACTTCGAACTTCGAGCACACGAGCTCTGCTCTGTGCAAGCGATTCAATCGCTTCCCTTTGAAACTTCATCATCAGCTTCTTGTAAATAACCATTTGTACATAGTGTTTAATAGTAGTAATTAAAAAATGTTAAAAATTGGATGAAGAATTCTTCAATTAAGTATTGTGTCATCTTTAGAATGAACCACCGACAGCTTAGAACTTAGTTTTGTTAAAAATCACAAAATCGGAACAACCTTCCGTACAACTGAAAACTTCTGCAGACATAATCAAAGCTACAGAAGTTTTAGTCGGAGTAATGGAGTCCTATTGATCTTACAAGTGGAACCTACAACGCCCTTCGGGTCGCCGATTTAGCTGCAACTCGGTATATTGTTAGAGACTTGCTGGTGCAGTATATATCCAAAGTCCTAAGGTGCACAACTCAGAAATAAGGGAGAAATTGCTTTCGAAAATGTTAGCATCGCCATTGTCCAAGCTGGCAGTTTGGCTCGCATTAACGGCAATTTTGTAATTTTATTATTTATAATTATTGTGTTGACATATAAATAATTTTGTAAAACTACTATGCTTAAGAACTTATAAGCTGCCTATTTTAACATAACTTCCGTAATATCGTATTTTTGGAACTTTTACAGCTGACGAGGTTTACATTTTCGAAGGCAATTCATTCCTTATTTCTGAGTAGTGTACCTTAGGGCTTTGGGTGTATTACACTAGCAAGTCTCTTTCAAGGTACTGAGTTTCAGCTAAATCAGTGACCCGAAAGGTGTAGGTTACCTTTGTTGGGGTGAAGGAGTCGCAGTCGGAGGCTAAAATTCAGTCGGATATATTTTTGCCTATGAGTTTCAGCTCTATGTTTAAATTAGCATGTTTCTCTCTGAATTTGCAGCCTTAAACGTGATAGCTGAGGAATCAATTTTTTCCAAAAGTTTCCCGTAGGAGAAATATTTAAAAAGAGTTACAGCCTTAAACTTTACTCTCCAGTAAAACTTTGAAAATAAATCAACAACTATCATTTTACGGAACTTCAATGTGGCTACTATTCATCTAAATTAAGGGTGGCCAACCTTTTTAAGGAGAGAGCCACTATCTGGAGAGAAAAAGCTCACCGTGCCACATTGTATTTTTTCAACAAACTGATTTTTTTTTAAGTTAAAAACAGATTTTATGTTGGCTGACTATGTAATTCAAATGAAACATTTTTTCGTAAATCTGAGCAATTGAAATCTAAATGACAATAAAGATATTACCAATCCCAACTTAAGAGTTATCGTTAATAAACACTTTTATAGGTTCTGTCAGTTGGTTTACGCTTAAAAAAGAAACAAATAACATCAAACATTCTACTCTAAAAATTAAACAGTCTGTACTTAATGTGGTTCATGAGTCTGTATCTTTTTTACCAAGTCTTTAATTTTAGGATTAGTTCTTGAGAATCCTAAGAAGTTTAAGTGTTTTAAGTGCTATCAATTAATATTCAACGGTATTTAGATTTTTCTGCATTCATAACGAAAAATATTTGTTTAGAAGCGTATTTTGAACCGAATCTACAACAGCATCAGACGACTTAAGTGTGCAAATGTGAAAAAAAATGTTGGTACAAATTTCCAAATTTCTGTATAACGTGGATGACTTTCTGTTGAAGTATACTCTCAAATTTGATTACCGATGCAAAAGGTCAGTAATTCCGATTTGGATTTCAGAAGGGAAACAAGTAGTATCTTGCAGAGAAATAGACAAAGAATTTGAAAAGATCAGCATTTTTTTATGATCCTGAAAATCATCAAGCCTGACACTGAATGAATACTTAAAATAGGGGTAAAATTTTCTCTATATAGCATTGAAAAATTATTAAATTTGTGTTGATACTTTCAGAATTAAATTTAATGTTTTATTTTTTTCTCTAAATTAGAAAGAAACTGAAGTTTCATCATAAAAGAATGTAGATGGCCTATACTAGTTAAGAAACTTTTTTTGTACTATCTTAAATTTAAATTACTTAAACGCCATAAGAGATGACATAGCTAAATTCATTTGCTATTCTTCATTCCTAAGTAGCAAGTCCTCATTGATTTCCTTCCAAAAATTTCAAAAAACACTCCCTAAAATTCTAAAATCTTATGACTATTTATCCTTTGGATAGCTATTGCACATTTCAATGAAGGAGGGTAACTTGCCATGCTCGCCTCTTTCTCCTGGGAAAAGTTCACAAAACATTCAGAGCTCTAATTCGTAGTTTGTTGATACAGTGAACTCTACAGGGTCACCAGCATAGAAAAAGTCTCATTCCTTGGCAATGAGTTTGTGATAAATAATTCGATGATACTTTTGAAGTTTTTTTCCCAATTATTTTCAAGTAAGGTAACAAAAACAATTTAAGGATCTTCATTTGTGCAACCATACCGAATTTTGTCCAACCTGGTTTCTTAATTTTAGTTGCAGAGTTAACTTTTTTATAAAATTTCATCACCCGTAGCTGAAACTATTGCAGATCAAATATCCATTATTCAACATCAAAAGTTTCATTCGTGTCAAACGCAAATATGCTTTACAAAGCATTGTCTGTAGCGTCTCAGCGTTTGTTGGATGTCCAAATCTAACGTTGAGTACTTTGCAATATTGTAGTTCAGACAATTTGTAAGCCAACCTCCTGACACTTAATCATCACAATATCATTATATGTATCAGTTTAAGGGTTTTAGTTTTTATCAATATTTTTGAGATCGACATGTTTTCCTTAATTTTGAAATTTTTTCAAAAAGTCTTCGCGTGCCACTGTTACTGCTCTGCCGTGCCACATTGTGGCACGCGTGCCGCGGGTTGGCCACCACTGATCTAAGTGCACAAAAAATGTTTTTATTCCAGAAATATATTTTTTTTTTTTTTGTTTTTACCAGATTGCTTTTTGATTCAGCGAATTAGGTACATTGTTTAACACAGCTCTTTTCTTTCGAAAGTATAAATCTTCTACGAGCATTTTAAAGATGAGGTTTTATTTAATCATTTTTTAAAAATACATAAATGTATCACCTTGAATGATCTGACTTTTAAGTAATTTGCGTGTGTTTATTTATCTTTCTTTGAATCAGTATTAAAAACTTTCGTAAGTTTCGGTGCATACACTTTGGTATTTAGTACTTGAAGCTTAGACAACATATTAGAACAAGGAGCCGATGCATAAATAAGCGATGCAAAGTGCTACTTCATAATAGACACGAAAATCCTACAAATAGAACGAATTCCTTTGTTTGGATGTTACACTTTTGACAAGAAGATTGAGAATAGCTGGATAATGTTTTATGGACAATAAGACGCACTTTCTATCGTTTCCAAAATTTAGCTGTGTCATTAAACTCGAAATTGATATTAAAACATTCAGTTCTTGACAAAAAATTTCCATTTATCTTTTTAAAAAAAATATCCTCACATTCTGTTCCACGGGAAGTCTAACGATAAATTTAGAATCCCCCCTACCTCCGGAATAATTGCTTAAAAATTATGGCCCGTCCCAAACTTGTAAAACACGATGCACACACACAGGATAGTTACATATCTCAAGGATCTGTTATCTCTCCCAATACGGATAGCCGTTCTTTTCAATAAACATAAACTTGCCAGGCGCACGTTCGTAAATATCCATTATTTATTAAATACGTAACTGCTCGAGCGAACAAACTTTCACTCGTGAAATCAGTCGACCTTGAAAGAAGTCGTTCTCCTCTCGTGCCAAGACAACATTGCCGAAGCTAAAACAATGTCAGGGCGAGTACCGGATCTGTGGAAAAATGCCGGACCCGCCTAGACCAGCTGCCTTGCGATTGTTTGCCCCTCTTTTTATCTGGGAAGGCGTGAATCATTTATCCACTTTCCATTTCTTGCGTTGTCACCGTTTGATTTAGCCCGTTAAGGGGAACGGTTCGCCCATGATTACGATCGGAACACTTTTCCACAATCAGCCCCTCCGATCATGTAGAACAATGGAAAGTGCTTGACTTTTCAAGGTCAATGGTGCGGACCGACTCCTCCAATTTACGCCATGGAACGTGAAGGGATGTCAATAGCCTGCACGAGGGATGATGGAGCTATAGTCTGCGTTATAGAATTCGTGCTCTTAGGAACATGACTTTGATTGCACCATGATCCTTGCCTCCCACAGCATAAGATGGGAGTTGTTACTTGATATGCTTCTATTAACCTCTTGATATGAACATGAACTCTAATGAGCAGACAGAAAAAAAGGGAGAAAGAAAGAAAACATTTTAAAAGGCAGTTCCAAAAGAGAGTGTATCAAAGACTTAGGGATTAAGAGGAAAAAATTGTGTTTCTCTCTAAAAGGCTAGATAACATTGAAGAATATAACGTATTAATTTTTTTAAGGACAATTATTAAGTTTGCCCACAAAAAGTGAAAATACGCAACTAACACTTCTCTTTATTCTACAAAGCTGAATTACATGCTGAAAACAAATTAATATCTTTTTAGTATAAAAAATTACACCTTTTTGTTTATTTGTTTTGTCTGCTGCATGTTTTGATACCTCCTGCAGGTAGACTTATCTCTATTAGAACCCAAATAAAAAGAATGAGATGAGTGACGACCAATCAGTAAATCGATGCCAGAAATGACCCTGCCCAAGGAGTCCACGCTAAATGGCAGGGGACTAGAGTGTCAAGTGTCCTAGAGTCTCGAAATCTATTTAAAATAGGCTATTTCTAAAAAGCAAAGAGGTTGAAAAAAGTGGGTTTTCTGCTCTTTTTATTTCATTTATTTGTTCGTTTTTTGATTGACTACATTTGACGCATCACACCACTCGGCACGGTACTCTTAAAAAAATTATTAAGACTTAACGGCGTGATATAAGAGCTCGTTTAAAGCTTGTACAAAATGTCTTACAGAGTATCAATGAAACTTTGTGCTACCAATAGAACTTTTAAAATGTTTCCAACGGTGATTTAAATTCGCATAGGGCGTGAAACAACGGCTCTTGTCACTCAAAATCAATCCATAACCTTTTGTCAGCGAACCTGAAATTAAATGGTCACATATCCTTCGTGGCTTGCATAACAATTTGCGTGCGGGACAAAACAGGCGTAAGCAATGAAGTAGAAATAACGAGGAAAAGGCTTACGAATCAACGCTTCGCATTTTTCGTTAAGGAAATGTGTTTGATGAGTTCATTCGCGAGTTTGAACATACGTTTACAGTTTTATAATCTCCGATACTATAGTTGAATAAAGTTCATGTGCTTATGTCCCTGTTGAACTGCTTTTCCTGTTTGAAGCAGTAGCTTTTTGTCTAGGTTGTGCATTGAGTTTGTATATTGCTTCAATCCATGTACACAAACGAGACATTTTCACCCATATATTAGCATTTACTTTATTCTCAAAATTTCAAATTTTGCTTCTATTTGTGATACATTCAAATACAAGGAATAATTATGCATCATAACGAAAAATATCAAAGTTCTATAATTCTGAGAATGAAGTATTTATATGTGTGCAAATATGTCACAACGGAGTAAATGAATTGAGCAACATGCAACGGGTGAATCAACGTTAAAAATTTAGAATATCTAATACTATTTCCTGATTTGTACCAGCACTTTCAGAGGCATTTTTTTCTAAGTTGAGCAATAATAATAAAAATAACATTCATCTAAATATGAATAATTGTAACAAAGATTATTTTTAATTCTGTTTACTTTTGAGTTTATTTTTCAGTAAAACTAAAAACAAACAACTAAAATTAAATTATTAAGTACCATTTAATGTAAAAAAAAAGCCAAAAAATAAAATCCATAAATACGGTAAAAAATAAGTAAATTAATAAATAGGAAAACACATGCAACTTAAGAAGTGAAATGCGCAGGATAAAAGTCAACCTGATCTTCCAAAAATTTTCTCATTCTGAAAATTTGGGGATACAATTGCAATTTTGCATGTTTTCAACATCCAGATGTCCCTTTTCATTAGATGTAATTATGTATGCATACAGTACAGTCGAGCCCGCTTAATGGAACAACTATTTTTCCACAATAAAATATTCTAATAAGCGGTATATTCCATTATCCGGGATCAAAAAATACATTACAACGGTTTGGTACATTGAAAATGTATTATATTACGCGGCATATTCTTTTAACCGATATTGTAATAAGCAGGTTTGACTGTATTTATCGATCGGAAAAAATTGGAGTTTGATTCGGCAAATTGAGAATTTCCGCTCTCCTAAAAGTTTAAGTTCGGCACCCCCCTGCATGCAGATATTTAAAATACCGTCATAATTAATTACAAAAAAGAAAAAGAATTAACATAAAGTTATCTACAAGGGACACGAAAAATCAGTTTGATAAAATTGCCTTGTTTTGTTTTGACCCAGATGTGTGTTTTAAAACCTTGCATTGAGAACGTGAAATAACTGAATCAAAATTTCAATTAAATCTAAAATACTTGTTATGTGTTTCAAGATAACATTCGCAAGTGATTACAGTTTTTGAGAACAATGCCCGTGACTGCAAACGTACTCTTAGCAGACAGAAGTAATTGATTTCATTTTCTTAATATCCCTTGTTACAAGAGTCAAATAATATTGTTTCTACCACTTAATGCATTCTTAATTATGCTTGAAAAGCAAAAACAAAAACATTAGCATCTTCAGAAAAGTCGACGATCCCATAAAACAAAGAGCGCAGAAATAATTTCACTTTCTCAATCTTACCATTAACATAATTACCTTACAAATCGTTTCTCTGTACTGAAAAGCAAAAATAATTTCCTGCCCTTTTTTATAGAAAGAAAACGTTCTATATCATACTTACCAATCTGAACAGAAAAAAAATTAACTACATAATATAATTTACTTTCCCTGACACTGACATTGGGCTCTCTTTTTTCACTTAAAATTTATGTCAGTGTTTCATGTATTTATTGTTGGCAACACGATATGAAGCTGCATCCATTATTCTACATCACCGGTTTTTAAATGGGCTGCGACGAGAGGTTGCATAAACTTTAAGGACAGGATATCAATTATGTCATAGAAAACACTGTTCCATTAAATATCACTAAAACTCGTGTTTTGGCAGCGACTAAATCATTTCAGGTAATAAAAGCTTCAAGTTTATAGCCTTTTATGTTACATTTTATCGAGTCGAGCACTCAAGTCATATCGTTAAGTTTATGTTGATTTTTTTCTCTTTGCTTCTGTAGAATGTTAAAAGTGATATGAATTTAATTATGGAAATTTCTGGGTAATAAATGTTACATCTAAGTGGTGACTGGCGTTTCATCTTATGAAATTGTTTCTTTCAACATTGATGTTCGTGGAATTTGATGTGGAATTTTTATGCGATTTTTGTCAGTAGGAAGAATGTATTTCATGTCAGTAGTGTTTTTTTGAGATATTTATCAAAGCAGCTGTTTTTCCTAGTAAATCAAGATGAAAAGAGCAAATTCGAAACTTCGAGCAAAAAAAGCAACAACACTGCAAAAAATAAAGTGTTGTATTTACAGTATGGGCGATTCTCTGTAAACTCGTAATTGGCTGTCCGAACAGAGTATTTTAAAAATAATAAAGTGTAATAAAGTAATTATCGCTCTTAATACAAGTAAAGCATTAATACTTTGTAGCCCAATTGTATTTGGAGCGATAACAATTTAATTTTTTTTCTAGAAATTATCTAAGCACCAAAAACACAGTCCCCTGGCTGTCCCAATCCAATAGTTTAACACTTAAAGGCAATATTTCAAAAAACCTATTAACACTACATAAATTTGGCAATTAATATCTAAAAATAGAATAATGCAACTATATATTTTTTATGAAATAAGGTCTAATTACGTATTTCTAAAACTTAAAATTGTCATGTAAATTCTGTCCGGAGATTTTTCAAACAGTCCCCTGCCACAAATTCAAAGCTCCAATAGAAAAAATCTGTTACTCTTGCAAATGTTTTTTGTCATGAAGTTTAAAGTAATCAGTGTGAATTTGCCGAAATTGCTGAGAACGGTGTTGAAACGATACTTTGTTTAGTTTGAGAGCCACATTTGTGATGAAAGTATGCATCAGGATCGTTGCGAAAACAGTCCTCTGGAAAGGGATTTTATTCATGTCAATTAACATTGAACTCTCATTTATGCGCTGGC